>MINK01172358.1:31613-52882 GCA_001735545.1 Phormia regina
ACATTATAACGTTTTGCGAAATACTTACCCTTTATTTTCTTATTCCGATCAAAACCACAAGTAAGTGTTTATCCTACTTTATATTCCAAAATTATTTCCTCGATAATTTTGGTTTCTTTCTTTCAAACCCCGTTGAACAGAAACAAAACAACCAACAAACTTCTGACCATTAGCCAGAAATTTGTTTATGGTCCTTCGAATCGGATATTGGATTACTATCCCAGTCGGAAATAGAAGGGCTGAAGATAAATAACAAAATGCCTTATTTAGGATCCACAAGGCCTGCCACTCGCATTGTAATACTATTTCTTTTTTACACGGCGTGTCATTGGAGGCAAGGCCTTCCCTTTTCCCTTCCAAAAAGAAGCGAAATGGCAAGAACTCTTAAATAAATAAATAAATATTCTCTTTCATATTCATATTTTGAATGCTATTAAAAAAGAGTATGAAATATATTTAAAAAAAAAAAACATGCGGACTTCCTTCTTTATTGACACTTTACACAAGACTAAATAATTTTGAGCGTTGTAAGTCACGTAACTACAATTTTTTCTGTTTGTAATGAGAAAGTTGGTAGGTGAATGAATGACACCTTCTATTTCGCATCTAACCAAATGGAAACAAGAATTAGTACGGGATTGCTTTTTAAAGGAAGTCGTTGCATTATTTAAGTAATTATTACAGAAGGCACAAAGGAATGTTTTGAAGATTTGTTCGGAGGCATTTAAAAAGGCCTGTTGTGGGGGAAGCACTAACATATTTTCCTGCTGGGTATGTAACCACATCTTTAACAGTGTTTACGTCATTAGGTTTAACTTGCCCCAATGCCTGCAGCTGCTAATTGAGTCCCTCAATATTGTAGCCAGTGCAAGGCGGGCGCCATGTTTAGGTTTCAACGAAACCCAAATGAATAAGACACCACGAATGCTGATAAAGTGTGAAGCGGCACAGAAAATACGTATTCCATTCTGCTGGTGCAATTTACAATTGCAAACTTGTTTAATTATTTTGTTATTAATTAAACATGTTTGCAATCGTAAATTGCTTTGTTGTCTCTGTTTGGCGGTACCAAAACAGAGTTTGTGGACTAAAATTAGACACCAGCAGAATGGAATACGTATTTTCTGTGCCGCTACACACTTCATCAGCATTTGTGGCGTTTTATCCATTTGAGTTTAGTGCACAGAAAATACGTATTCCATTCTGCTAGTGTCTAATTATAGTCCTCTGTTTTACTACCGCCAAACAGAGACAACAAGGCAATTTAGAATTGCAAACTTGTTTAATTATTTTGTTATTAATTTATTTATTTATTTATTAAATTAAAAAAAATTAAGCCTATTTAGCTTAAAGCCTCAAAGTACATTGAGTCAATAATTTTATTACAGTCCAAATTTAGGTTTAAGATTCAAGAACAAAATTATCTTGAATCTCAAACCCTAATATATTACCAGATTTGCGATAAATGCGTTGTCCCAAATTGGCTTCAATATAAGATTTAATTTTAATCCCTAATTAGCTTCAATCATAGCTTTCCTACTATATAGCAATAAACATTTTTATCGTATCTATTGATATACATATGTAATGTAATATATGTGTATATAGCGATCTCAGAGATTTTGGGTTAAAAACTTTTTTTAATGATTTATAAATTAAAAATATGAAGGGTATTTTTTATTTCCTTATAACCGTTAATATATTAGTTATTGGTTTTTCATTTAAAATGTTTTCTCGCACTCCTCTCTCTGTCTCCCAAATTCTTTATGGACAAATTTAATTTTAATAAATTTTCCAGTTGTGACCATAAAATAAATATAATTTTGTTGTTATTCTAACAAATTTTCTTTTCCATACCAATAATATAATAAATGAATCTTGCTGCAAAATAAAATAATAATTTTTTTCTTGTTAGAGAAATTTTATAACCCAAACAACTAGAAAAAAAAAGAAACAGCAAACAGAACATAAAAATGTATTGAAAATAAAAGTTAAAAGTTGTTCTTAGAAATTGAAGAAGAAGGAAAAAATACTATTAAAGAAAATTGAAGTTTATAAATTTTATAAAGCAAAAATAAAAACCTACAAAATTTTACAGAAATTGAAAAAAAGAAACACACAAAAATATCAATATTGTCTTTAAAAATAATATTTTTGTTATAAATTTGTTTAAAGCTTAAATTTTGTTTGTTAGTAAAAGAAAATTAAAAGAAAACTTAGAATTTAAAATATTTATTTTCAATTTAAAAATTAAAAACAGAGAGAAAAAGTTTCCAGGCATAAACTTTGGGTATTAATAAAAGAATTTTATATTTTAGTAACAAGAAAAATTGTTAACATATTTTGTTACTAATATAATTTTGTCTATAAACACAAGACAGTAGAGACAGAGAGAGAGAGAGAGAGTAGTGTGACCATAATTCTTATATTCTAATGAAAATTAAAAAAAAAACATGTTCATTGAACATTGTTCTTAATATTAAGCTTTTACATATTTTTTAATTAGAAATCAAATTGTTTTGTTTTTATTTAAAATATTTATATTAAACATTCTCTATATTAATTAAACTTGTCCATAAGTTTATACATAAGTTTATGAACAAATTGTAATTATATGTTTTAAAAAGCTTCTTTTTATATGTTTTATATTCTATTATGTAAATAAGCTTTTAAATTAAATTATAAAATACAAAAGTTTTTTAAAAAAATATATAAAACTTACTAGATAAATTAAACTGGTAATAGAAACATTAAGGTCTGTTAAATTACCTTATTAATTAAAACAGGTTTAAAATAAGATAATTTAAGAGGCCTTATATAACCTAAAGGAAGACACCACTTTATTCTCTATATTTCCTACAACAAAAATGTTTTCCTTATCATAATTATAAAATAATATTTATTTAAACGAAATTTTTTTAATTAAAAACTATTTAATTGAAATTTATTTCATTCTTCCTTTCATTTTATAGAGTAGAAGGTGGTGAATTATTTGATCGTGTAGTGGATGATGAATTCGTTTTAACTGAACGTGTTTGTGTGGTTTTTATACGTCAAGTGTGTGAGGCCATGGAATTTATTCATCGTAATAATATTTTACATTTGGATTTAAAACCAGAAAATATTTTATGTTTAACTCAAGAAGGTAATCGCATTAAAATAATAGACTTTGGTTTGGCTAGAAAATTTGATCCAGATAAAAAATTACAAGTAAGTTTCCATCATACATGTATACATACATATGTAATTTATAATCTAATTATTAAGTAAAGTCATACATATACATATACATTTTGTTAAACTTAATTGTATTTAAATTGTAAATAAATTTTTTCTATTTATTTAACAGTTTCTTTTATATTTAGTTCATTGTACATGTGTCTTTAATTTGTATTTTTTTAATTTGATTTTATTTCTTTATTCACATGTTTATATTCTATACTATAAAAAGCTAATTAAAAGTTTAAATGCTTGTTTTTGCTTTTTTTCTGCTTCTTTTTGCTTTAACAAATAAAGGGTGTCTTTTACTTGCTAACAAGTTCAAATAACCCAACACAAGTTTTAAAGGAAATTTTGATTTTGTTTTAGAACTCTTTAAGTTCTAAAGAAAAAAAATATTCTTTAAAACTTAATGCTGGGTTTTTTAATATTTTTATTAGTAAGTGGTAAAAATGCACTTAAATACTATTAAAATTAGGGGGGGATCAAAAAATTAAAGTTAAATTTTATATGTAAACAAAATAGTTGGAATTTTTATTAATTAAATGAAAAATAATTAATTTCAAACAGCGAGTAAATTTTTTAAAATTTCAAGAAAAATTTAATAGTTCACTAAGAATTCCCATGTTTCACCAAAAATTCAGCAATTCACCAAAAATTCAAAAATTTCACCAAAAATTCTGAAATACATAAAATAACTCCAATATATCACAAAAAGACTTAAATTTCACTAAAAAAAACAAATTATAAAAAAGTTCAAAATATCACTAAAAATAAAAAAATTTACCAAATTTTCAAATTCACCAAAAAATTTTAAAATTTAGTAAAAAATTTAAGAATATCATCAGAAATCTATAATTTCGTTATAAACCAAAATTTCACCAAAAATTTGGAAATCCTACAAAAATTTTAAATTTCACTAAAAATCCAAAGTTTTATAAAAAAAAATCATAAAAAATATGAAAATTCACCAAATCTGTAAATTTATCAATAAATACGAAAATTCCTAAAAATTTTAAAAATAAAAATTAAAAATCCGAAATTTCGTTATCAAGCGAAATTGCATCAACAATTCGGAATTCTACACAAAATAAAAATTTCACTAAAAATCCCAAATTTTAAAAAACTAAAAAATTTAATTAAGAAAAGTGAAATTTTACAAAAAAAAAAATTGCAAATTTTATTAAAAATCTGAAGTTTCACTAAATTTCTAAGCTTTACACAATTAATACATGTAAGGAAAATTATATAAAACTGTTAATTTCGTCAAAAAAAAAAAAAAAAAGAATTATCAGGGACCGTAATGATTATAATTTTTAAAATAAAATTCTAAAATTTTCGAAAAAAATATATATGGAAAATTATTATTATTAATTATATTAATTTTTTTTTTTATTTAAATTTATATTATCACTAAAAATTTCACCAAAAACGAAATTGGCCAAATATCCGAAAATTCAATAATTTCACTAAAAACTAACATTTTATAAAAAAAAAAAAAAAAATATTTCNNATTTTATAAAAAAAAAAAAAAATATTTCACACAAATATTCTAAAATTTCACAAAAAATCCGAAAATTCACAAAAAAAAAATCCGCCTAGAATCCAAAATTTCACTTAATTCCTCAAATATACCAAAAATTTTGAGTTTCACTAAAAATTCGATGTTTCAAAAAATTTCAGCAAAAATTTGAAGTTTCACCAAAAAATTCAAAATTTCACAAAAAACTCAAAATTTTACAAATAACCGAAATTTCGCAAAAAAAAATAAGTTTTAAGAAAAATAGCCAAATTTAATCAAAATTAAATTTTTTTATCGACCTTTTTTATTGTAATCACTAAATAGTACTATTTTATGAGTATGAAGTTAATCTTCCAAAAATGGTACATAGTAATAAGGTAACAATCTTCCTTCTAAAACAAAAACGTATAAGTTTTCCTATTGTCTTAAATTTAATTAAAGAGTGGTTTTAATAGAGTTAGATATGGTACTGAAATAACTTTTATTTTATATCCCTTAATAGCCCCAAATTACTAAGCTTTATATAGTCTCAATTTAGTACCAATCACAGTCTAAAATTAGCTTGAATTTTAGATCATTCCACATTCTTAAATAAATTTTATATATGTTTTAAAATAAAACCAATTGCTCTTTATAATGTAAAAAATTAGCTTGAAGTTTAAATAATTTTGTAATCCTAAATTAAGTTCATTAATTTATTTCATTGAAGTCTCATTGGAACTATAGACATGGGTGTTATTATAGTCCAAAATTAACTTCAATCGTAAGTCTTTATATAGACTAAAATTAGCTCTAATAAGATGGCTGTACAATTCAAAAATTAACTTCAAATATCGATAATTTTAAAGCCCCAAATTATCTTCATTTTTAGAATTTTATTATCGCTTGAGGTAAGATCAGATTAAGGTATGTATATAGTCACATACTCATTTTAATTATAGAGTTTCATAATGTCCAAAATAAGCCTCAATCGTAGTAGGTTGCATTGTCCCAATTTGGCTTTAATCAATAACTCCAGGTATAAGGTCTTAGAGATAGTCCCAAAATAGCATCAACCGTAGTCCTCAAAAATTTACATAAGCTTCAATATCATAAAAAGAATTATATTTTATTGTGGGTCTTTATGTAGTCTCATATTATTTTCAGTAATACATTATAGTATATTTAGTCTCAAATTAGTTTCTATTATAGGCTTCTTTATAAATTGAGACTAGATTTAATTTGTAAATATTTATATTATCTCCAGTTATAAGAAAATTATATAATAATTCCAATTTAGCTTCAATCATTGATCACTTTTATGGTTTAAGTTTTACGACAAATCTCTCTGCATATAGTCAAAAATTTGTTTTCATTTAAAGCTTTTATAGAGCTTTTATAAGCTTTAGTAGTAAGACTTTATAATAACCAAAATACTCTGTGGTCTTTGTCCACTCTAAAGCCTCTATGGAACTGCAGTTACTAAAGAATCTTTTAGTAAAAATTTTGCTTATAAGTTAACTTCCCTAATATTTTGTATATATTTCTTTTTTATAGTAATTTCTCTTTTTATTATGTTTAAGGGTGTTAAACAAAAACTTCTTGTCTTATTATCAAAAAATAAAAATAAAAAAAGTAACTTAATTAAACATTTTTTGGGGTAAACAATATCTTCGAAACATTCTGTAGTTAAAAAAAAGAGAAATAAAATTTTAAAGCAAAATCTCTTAATTGAAAGACACTAAGCAAAATATAATTAAAGGTAAAACACTATCAAAAATAATATATAAACTTCTTTAAAAAATAAATGAAATATTATAATAAATAAAATACAGATTTAAGCTTAAATTAAGCTTTTAGATATCATAGGCGGAAAGCTTATTTAAAGCTTGGCAATTAAAGCTAAAGTTAAAATTATTTATATACACAAATTCTTAGAAATATCATAAAAATTAAGCTTTAATTAAGCTTTAAAATATTATCAGTTCAAAGCTTATTTAAGGCTAAGAAATTAAAGCTTAAGTTCAACTTTTCATATACTTAAATACAAATACTCAGAGATATCATAAATACTTACAAATAAAGCTTTACTGCGATTAAATGAAAACCTGAAATTAAACCTAAATAATGTTTTAAAATTACATGTTATTTAAGCTTAAATACAGTTTATTAAAACTTTTAAAATTGCAGCTTATTAATTAAAGTAAAAATCTTTAATTAAAGCTTATTTGTTTTTATTTTATTTATTAATAACAAGTTTTTTAAATACTTCTTTTTAAGAGCTAAACTCAGTGCCTTTAGGCAAATGTTTAACACTGTTACTTTCAACTGCTTTTAAGTTAATTTCATTTTTTTTTCTCATGTTACATTAATTAAAATTTAATTCTCAAAAATAAAAATTGTAATTCTATTTTTTTTTTTTAATTCTCTTTTCCCCTTTTTTAAGATACTCTTTGGTACACCGGAGTTTGTAGCACCAGAAGTAGTCAATTTTGATAGCATATCTTATGCCACCGATATGTGGAGTGTGGGTGTTATAACTTATGTGCTGTAAGTATTAAAATTTTATTTAAAAAAACAATAAAATTTAATAATTTTTATTTTTTTTTTTTAATTTAATAACAAAAGCTTTTAAAATAGTTTAATTAAAATATTATTAATTCAAATACAAAACATTTCAAATCTTTTTTTCTTTGTGGCTGCTACTAATTAAAAATTTTGTTAGCTTAATTAATCCCTAAAGAAATCAGTTAGTTGATTATTCTCATTTATATATATGTATTTTTTCTCTTTGTCTTTTACCTCAGACTCTTCAAAAATATAAATTGTATTACTCTTAGGTTTAAGATTAAACAGATTTAATTAATTTTTGGCTTAATTTTTGTATTGTTATATTATTTTTATATATTCTCTTTTTTACTTTCATTCTATCTTTTTCATATATTCTTTTATACAAAATGTTGGGGATTTTCTTAAAACAACACGCTATAATCTTCAATATATTGTTGTTTTTGTACTTTTATTCTTCTTTATTGGGGCTGGAAATGACTATTAACTAAAATGACTTAACAACAATCAACTACTAAAAACAACAATGTATAACATTCAACAACAATTACATTGTTGTAATATGAAACAACTACTACAACAACTACATAAACATGATGATAATTATAACCACCTCTTTAACTTGCTACAAAATCAACTACAACAACAATTCAATGGACCAAACAACCAACATCTATTTACCACGTTAACTTCATTTCAACATGGGTTATCAAAAAAAAAAATCCCACATGAAATGAAAATGAACATTGATTCTCTCTACCCCTGCCCCCCTTCCCCTTACCTGTTTTTACTTCCTTTACTTGTTATTTGTTTGTGGTTATTGAAAACAGCATCTCTGGTTTGTCTCCCTTTATGGGTGAAACTGATATTGAAACAATGGCCAATGTAACAATTGCCAAGTATGATTTTGAAGATGAATCCTTTGCCAATGTATCGCCTGAAGGTATTGATTTTATATCAAAACTATTAGTAAAAGACTTGAGGTAAGTGGGAGTGTGTGTGTGTATGTGTAAAAGCTTTTATAGCTATTTAAATGTTTTGGGATTTTTGTTAATTAATTAATTTTCTCTTATTCACGTATGTGTGTGTGTGTGTGTTTAGCACCCGCATGACAGCTGCCCAATGTTTGAAACATAAATGGTTACAAAGACGTCCTAAAAGTCCTCCTAAAGTGGCACCAAAACCTTTAAATATACCAGCAGCTCAATTAAAAGCCAGTACACCCTCGCCTATACCACCAAATATTGATAATGATGGTAGCTCAGGGTCACTGACACATGATGAAGAGGAAGAAGATGAAGAAGATGTGGAGGCTTTATCGGGGGTAAGTTTTTAATAATATAATAAAAAAAAGGAACTTAAATCGTTCGCAAAATACTTAGTGTTAAAAAGATAAATGAGAAAAATTTTTTAAAACAAATTTTTAAAAGCTTTTTGGAACTTTAGGAAAAACATTGATTTGGATTAAATTAACACCTATAGTTCGAGCTTAATTTAAGCTACAAAAATGAGAGAGTTAAAGTATAATTTGCACCTAAAATAGTTTAGATATTAAAGCTCCAAAAAATTCAAATTTTATATTAATCATGTTGGAAAAATTCAAAGTTAATTTCCTCAAAGATAATAAGGTGATAAGGTCCTTTTTTTAATTACAACTTAAAGAGAGCTTTAAAAACTTCGAAAATTCAATGTGTTAAAACAAGTTCGAAAAATTCGTACTTAATGTGAAATTTTCGAACATAGGTAAATTAATTAAAATTGCACTTTTAGATACTTAAAAAAAAATTTTGAGAAAATCTAAAGTTTTTCTTTTTAAGTTCAAAAAATAAAAATTGTTTAGGAAGTTTTTCGTAAGAAAAAAATATACTAAAATCCCTAAAACACGATGAAAATATTTTAAAGTAAATTACAAAATATAACTCATACATATTTAGCAATTTTCGAAAAATTCTAAGTTAATTTCGAAATATCGATTTTTTTTAAATAAAAAATAATTTTACTACTATTTTTTTTAAACATTTTATGTTCGAAAATTGTGTAATATATTTTTTTATTATTAATAAAATTAAATTTTTTAATAAAACATCTTTAAAATTTGTATAGAAAATTAGTTTTCACTTTTTTAGCTTATATCCAAAAACTCGAACTTAATTTCGAATAAATATTTTTTTTAAGTGGCCTTTAAATTTACAATTAATAATTAAAAATTAACTTAATTTCGAAAATTTTCAATTCAAATTTAAAAAAAACTTAATTTTGAATAAATTTTTTCGAAATTAATTTCGAATTAAAAAAAAAAACAAATTCTAAAACTCAAAAAAAATCGGAGTTAATTTTGAAAAACTTGGAATTAATTTCAATTTAACAATAAATAACCAAAAACTTAATTTCGAAAAATTCGGATTAAAAATTTGAACCAAATATTCGAATTTAATTTCGAATTCAAATCGAAATTAAAAATAACTTAATTTCGATTTATTATTTTTCTTTTTTAAATAATTTCGAATTAAAAAAAAAAAAACAAATTAATAAAAAAATAACTTAAATAATATCAGAGGGCATTTTGAAAAATTTAGAATTAATTTCGAATTAATAAAACTTTTTAAATGACATCAAATTAACAATAAATGACCAATAGATAACTTAATTTCGAAAAATTCGGATTAAAGAAATTCGAACCATATATTCAGAGGGCATTTTGAAAAATTTAGAATTAATTTCGATTTAATAGAATTTTTTTTATCAATGACTTCAAATTAACAAAAAAAAACAGAATTATCGAATTAAAGAAAATTCAAAATTAATAAAAAAATTTAATTTTAAAAAATTCGGTATTGATTACGAAATAATAAAATTTTTCAAATGCTTCAAACTAACAAAAAAATAATTTTTGCTTAATTTCGAAAAATTCATACTTAATTTCAAATTAAAGAAATTTGAATCAAAGTTCGAACTTAATTTCGAATACAAAAGACCTCCAAATTTACAAGAAATAACCAAAAGATAACGTCATTATGAAAAATTTCAAATCAAATTTACAAAAAAGATCTTTATTTAAATTTTTTTACCGAAATTAATTTCAAATTAAAAAAACGAAATCGCATTCAAATTAACAAAAAATAACTTAATTATTCGAAAATATTTCGAAAAATTTGGAATTATTTTCGAACTAAAAAAATAAGCAAAAGGTTAATTTCGAAAAATTCGAATATAATTTTAATATAAAAATCTAACCAAAAAATACATAAAACACATTCAAATTAATAAAAAAAAAAAAAAAATAACATAATTTCGAAAAAATCACAGTTAATTTTAAAAATTTCGGAATTAATTTAAAACTCATATAATTTTCAAGTGCTTTCAGATAAAGAAATAACTTCATTTCAAAAAATTCGGAGTTAATTTTGAAAAATTCGGTGTTAATTTCGAAAAATTTGAGCTTAATTTAAAACATGATATAATAAAAATTAAAAATAATAATAAATAAATATTAGCGAAATAAAATTTAGCAGTATTCGAAAAATTTTAATTTAATTTTCAATTTTCGAACACAGTTAAAAATTATAAAAACGACAATTTTTTTCTTAACAATAATTTTTTAAAAGGTTTAAGCAATGTTTTGATAATTTTGTCTAAGTTCGAAAATTTAAAATTAAATTCGATTTTTTCGAAAAAAAAAACAGATTTTTTTACATACAAAATTTTATTAAATTTAAGTTATTTTTTGTTAATTTGAAGGCATTTTAAAATGCTTGTTAATTCATAATTAAGTTCGAACTCTTCGAAATTGTTATATTTCGAAAAAATTTAATAATGAAATTAACTATGTTGAAAATTTTAAATTAAGGAAAATAAAATTGAACTAATTAAAAATTTATTAAATTAAAATTAACTTTGTTCCAAATTTCATTTTTAATTTCTAATTTTCTTTTTTATATCAAACAACGAACTCTTTACGTGTCCTATTTCCTTAAAAATAAAACGAACAAAGATTTTCTTATAATCCTTATATGCATATTTTTCTAGCTCGTCTTTCATAGTTTTTGAAGCCTTTTGTTATATTTAGTTATTGTCTAGATTCTATGTTCAACACAACATTTTGTATTTTAATTAAAAAAAAAAAAAGATTTTTTTAAACCAAAGAATAATTCTCATATCACTGACACATCTTACAAAGTAATAGATTTTTGTCTTAATAGTTTCTTTCATTTTTCTTTTTTTTTGGTTTCTTTACCGTCAACAGACAAAGGAATTGGACACAACAAAGGATAATCTTAAAAATTTCATTGAACGCTGGGAGGAACATCCCAACAGTCCTTATGTATTTGATGTCGAGGGAAATGTTATAGCACCGATTAGTGAAGCTGAATATAAGAAGATCCATGATGCTGGTGGTGCTAATGCTGATGATAGTATATCGTCGTCAAGAGGTGAGTACTGTGGTTGTTTAGCAACAGCAATAAGACAAACAGCAACAACAGCAGCAACAAGAACAAGAACACCTAAAATAACACCAGCCACACTAACAAAAGCTACTATTACAACAACTACACAAACAAGCAGTTTATGTGAAGCTACTGAGAGAAGACAACAACAGCAACAACAATTAATAAGAAGCAAATAATGTTCTTTTATAACAACTACAACAACAACAAACATTCAAAGAAGCAACATAAAACATACAATAAACAAAAACATTATAAATAAAAAAAACCGGTTTTTTAAAATACAAAACTTTAAACTAAGTTTAAACTACTAAAACTTGTTGCAACAAACAGAAAAAAGCTTTTGCTTTTAAATTGTAGCAGAAACTGGTTTTCAAAGCTGATTTTATGTTTGTTGTTTATGTTTTACAAAAGTAACTTTTTAGCCAAAGTTTATTTAAGTTTATTTTATAGGTATTTTCTTTTCTTTTATTAAATTTTCTTTTATTAATCTTTGTTACTAACTAACCTTTAAAACATTTCTTTTTTGTATATTTTTTTTATATATATTTTATTATAGAAATGATTTCTTCTTTTATTTTAATTGTTATTATTTTATTTTATGTCTTACATTTTACCATTACTGTGATAAGTATTATTGTCTTTTCTTCTAAAAATTATTTTTTTGAGAGAAAAAACAAAAACTACTAAAAGAAATTAATATTAAATAATAATAATAAAAAAAAATATTATAGATTTTTAAAAATTTTCTTTTAACATTTGTTTATTGTTGTATGTGTGTTTTGTGCCAAAAAAAAAAAAAAAATAAAAGAAAAAACATTTAACATTTTTAAACTTTTACCAAAACAAAAAATAGTAAATAACAGGGATTTAATATGCCCTACATGAAGCTAAATAGGAGATCAAGGCGAAATCCAACAGGTGACCATACTTAATATGCTGATTGTTTTGTTGGTACTTAGAACTGTCATACTCCATATACATAAACAACTTTAAGCTTACCTCCCTGAAGTGTCAAAGTCCATGTATAAAGATTGAATTCGCTGTATTGTTATTTTTGTAAAATTGCTTCATTTCGCTACGATGGACTATATAAATTGCAACTAATAAACGATATTATAGTTTTTTGATAAGAGCTATATTGAAACTAAGTTTAAAGTTTTTTAAAACTATATATAGTCCTAAAGTTTGATCTATTTTGAGACTATATAAAGGCCAAAAACTACAATATATTTTGAAGATAATTTGGGAGTTAATAAAGACCTACACGTACAACTAATCGGTGGCTATATAAAAGCCTATAATTAAAGCTAAATTCGAATTGTATTCAAACCTACAACTAAAATAAAGCCGAGACTTAATTTAGATCTATTCCCTCTAATAGGAAACTTTTTAAAGATCTACTCCTGGAGCTAATTTTCAATATTATTTATAGCTACTCCCGATTACAGGCGCGGATCCATCTCAAGCTGTTTGGGTGAGGAAAATACAATTATTTTCTTAACTATTTCCTTAAATAGTATGATTTAGTACATATTTTTTATTAAACGTTTTTATTTTGGGGCGAGGAAATTTTTTTCCCCCCTCCCTGTGAATCCGCGTCCGATTAATAATATTTGACTACATTAAAGCTTTCACAGTATTTACGAAGTTTATTTAGATAATTGGAATCAATTTTTCTACAAAAGCTTTTTTGGAAGACAATGAAAATATTAAGAATTAACGCTAATTTGGCACCTAATAAAGACCTAGAACTAGATGTAGTTTTGAACTAAGTAAATGATTGTAATTGGTTTCAAATTGAAAGTATTTTCAAATCCAAAATAAGAGTTTATTTATGGCTTTATTTAGTCCTTTTATAGCTGATATTTTCAAACATTAAAGCAACCACCAATTAGAACCAATTTTGTAACATTATTTTGACCTACAATGGACCGAGATTTTAGTTTATATTTGGACCCATTATTAAATCATAATGTTACTATGGTATCATATTTTAAACTAAATTTTTTACTATTTGAAATTTGATCTAATTTTAGACCTACAACTGGAACTAACAAACTATTCCATTTAAAACGAAATTAATAGTAATTAATTGAAATTGGAGCTAATATTATTTGACTTAAATTGGTAGGATTTTAAAATCTAAAATTAAAGTTTATTCGTTGCAAACTACAACCAATTAACACAATTTTGATTTTGGATAATATTTGGATCTACTATTTAATCGGATCTTATTTAGGACTAAATATATGACTATTTGAAATCGAAGCTAATTTTCCACATAATAAAAACCTACAAGTGATACCAGTTTTAAACTTAGATATGATCTATTATTTGGCTTAAATCGGTAGGTTTTTAAAATCTAAAATTATCGCCGATAATTTAAGGCTACAACGGTACCAAAACCATAATTTTGAACTTAATTTAGACCTACAATTCAGCTTAAGTGTCTGTTATATTTGGACCTACTATTAAATTTTATATGGAGCTATGAGATCTTACTTAGGACTAAATATATGAGCTAATTTCCGACATAACAAAGACCTAAAAGCGATAGCAGTTTTAGGGCCTATTATTTGACTTAAACCGGTAGTATTTCAAAACATATTAGTGGCTTTTTTTAGGTCTATTATACCTGATAACTAGACACGTTATAACTACAAACAATTGAAACTCCCCGACTAAACGATAAATTAGGTTTAATAAAGCTAATTTGGGATTATATTTACACCTATAATTGGATCTCATTACGGACTCTATAAATTTAAAACAAATTTGCCACAATTGAAGTTTAGTTTGGTACTATTTTTAAACGTGTAATGGGAGCTAATTTAAGACTACTTAAAGATATATAATTAAAAATGAATTTAGGGTTTTAAAAGGACCACTTTATATAGGTTTATGTAAAAGCTAAATAGAAGGCCAAATAGTTGGGACTAATTTGTTAATAAAAATTACAACTGAAGCTAATATGGGTTTATATTTAATTTAAAATAAATATTTGCTTTCAATTAAAACTTATTTTGTGTCATATAATTGTTCATATATCGATCATTTAATAGAACATATGTATTAATATTTGTTCAGAAAAATCCTTTATAGTGTAAAATATTGTCATCCTAACCACCTATTTAACACCCCCACTTGTTGGTTTCACATCTTATTATACTTTTCTTCATATCTATATGATTCCATTTAAATATGTATTCATCTCTTGTATGTTTATATGTATGTATGTGTAAATTGTCGTTTCTACTTTACTATATAAAATACTTGTAAGCTGTTTTTAAGCGCCTTAAGCATAAATATACACTGATATCACCCTTTCATACGAATAAAAATCCAAAATAAAGAAATAAGAAAAAAAGGCTAAAAGAAACTACTACAAACTCAGGATACAGATTCTCATCAAGCAAACGACAACAACAACAACATTGCAACAATAAAATGTATAAAAAAAAAACACAACGACATCAGTGCAACCCAAACATGAAAATAATATCAAGCAACCCCAACATAATACTTGTACTTTAAATAACAACAATAACAACAAAAAATAAGAAAATATGTGCTACATAACGTTATGAAAGGACACTGATTGCAACAAGGATTTTTTTTAACTATAAAATTTTTGCCCCCCATTATGATTTTTTTTTTGGTTTTTGTTTTAATTTTGTAAAAATTTAATATTTATTTTTTTTTTATATTTTGCAAACCAATACACTGAAAAGAATTTTAATATTAAAATGATACAAATTTAAAAAAAATTATTCCAAAAGTTATTAAAATTATATTAAATTTGCCATATTTGGTTTAAATCCTTCCATTCAGCTCTGAAGTTTCCTTTTTGGAAGCATAATATCATTAATAATATTCTCTCAGTGTATGTGTTTATTTTGTAAAGGCTCTTCTCTAATTTTGCTTAGCTCTTGTTACTTTGCTATTGCATTCACATACACATAAACACATTAGAATCATAGTATAATAATTATATTTATTTGTATGTGTTTTCTTCCTTTGGTTAAACAAATAAGTTTTTGTTAAATTTTCTTTGAAAAAAAAATGTGTGAATTTATAAATATATATTTTCAATAATAATTTTCTTTTCATCACTCTTACTTTCTTTCTCTTTTCTTTTGTATATATAATTATTTATTATATTTTGTTTTACTTTTTGTTGTTGTTCTGCTAAAACGTTAATCTTCTTGTATCCCTTTTCTTTTTTTACTCTGTATTTAAGTTTTAAAACATTCACGTATATAAATTGGTACACAAAATACTACAGCAACATCATAATCTTTAATTGTAAATCATGTATGTACTTGTAAACTAAATGAAAATTCCAAAAAGTAATAAATACAAATTCGAAATAAAAAGCTAAACAAAAAAAAAAAATGAAATCCAAAACAAAAACAAATGAACCAAAGCACACTTTTGCATTAGGGTCACTAAGAAAAAAGAAAAAAAGGAAAGTTTTTGTTTTGCTCTCTGTCTCATTTCAAGGTAAGATGAGCTTAATTCTTATAATAAGGCGTTTTTTTTTTTCAAAAAAATACAATAAATAATAAATTGCACTATGTACTACTATAGTTGAAGCATTTTGCAACAAAATTATATGCACAAAATTTTTTAAAATTAAAAAAAAAAAAAATAAAGAAAAGTTTTATTTATCATGCATACATACATTCACATAAAAATCATTCAAAAAACATCTCTGTATGAGAATTTTCTGTAATAAAAGGGAACCAAAGCTTAAAAAAGGTAAAAATAAAGCTCACAAAAATTTTCTCGATTTTGTGAAAAAGGCTTGAAAAAGCTTTCATATATTTAAAAGTTAAAAAAGCTCAAAACAAGCTTCTTACATTAAAAACCAAACAGTTTGTATATAAAGCTTAAACAAATAGCTTAAAATAAAAAGCTTTTTCATTAAAAATTCATAATCTCAAAATCACCAAAAAACATTTTAATTTAAATCAAAATAAGATTATTTGATTCAAGTCATAAGAAATCACAAAGGTTTTCTTTAAACTCAAAAGCTTTTTTTAGTTCAAAAGCTTTTTTAAACAGATTTAAAAAAGTTTTTTATTTAAACTTTTCATAACAAAACGGTTGTTCTCAATTTAAAAAGCTTTTTTTACTCTAAAAAAATTGTTTATCAAAAGCTTTTAAATTATTTTTTTGTACCAAAATTTTTTACATTTAAAATACTTTATATACAAATATAAAAAATATATAAAATTTTCATAACAAAAAGCTTTTAATAAAAAATCTCATAAAGTATTTTTATTAAAAATCTTAAAAAGCTGTTTTTAAATTCAAAAATCTTTTTTATGCAAATCTAAAAATTAATTTCATTATAAGCATTTTAAAAAAGGTTCTTAAAGGTCAAAAAACTTTTTTATTAAAGATCTAAAAATATATTTTTTATCAAAAATCTAAAAATAGATTTTTTTATCAAAAATCTAAAAAGATTTTTTATATTAGAAATCTTTAAAATAAAACTTTTATTATTAGAAATCTTAAAAAAATTTTGAAAGATCTTTTTAATTAAAAAAATTTAAAAGAGCTTTTTTATTAAAAGGCTTAAAAAAACTAAAATGGAATTTTTTTATTTAAAAAACTTTAAAGACCTACATTCTTAAGAAGTAGAAGAAAGCTAAAAATAGATTTTTTAATAAAAATCTAAAAATATTTTTTATTAAAAAATCATAAAAAGCTTTAATTATTAGAAATCTTAAAAGAGCTTTTTATTAAAAAGTTTAGAGGATATTTTTTATTAATAATATATTGTTTCATTATAAAAAACAAAAGAGTTTTTTTTTCTAAAAATGATTTAAAGACCTACATTCTTAAGAAGTATGAAGAAGCTTTTGTTAAGAAAAATCGTTCTTATTTTTTTTTTTTTTTTTTTTTTTTTTTTGTTAAAAAATCAAAATTAAGCTTTTTTCACTTAAAAGTTATTTTTCATTCATAAAATGATGAGTTTCTTTAAAAAAAAAAGTTTGAAAAAGCTTTTTATAAAAAAGATTTGTTTATAAAAAAAAATTTGAAAATCAGATTTTTTTATTAAATAGAAATTTTTTTAAAAATATTGAACATTTTTTTTTAATCTTATTAAATACTTTTAAAGTTTTTTGTAAATCGTTAGAGCTTTTTTATTAAAAAAAAAAACACTTTTTATAAACTTTTAATTAATTAATTTTATTATAAAATGTTTCGTAAAAAAATCTTCTTGCTTGTCCTTTCAAGGGTTTAAAAGTTTCATAGAAAATATTTAAATTAAACAAAAGTTCAAAATAGTTTTTATATATTTGATATAAAAAAAGCTACAACTTGAAATTTTGCTCAATAACTAAAAAATAAAAAAAGTTAATAAATCAATTTCTCCGAAAGCTTTAACTTTCAAAGTTTTTTAAAAATATTTTTTCGTAAGCTTTTAAATATTTCGTTCAAATTTAGTTCAGTTTCACCTTCAATTTAAAGAAATCGAAAAAATTGGTTAATGGAATAAATTATCTCATAAATATCTCATCCTCATTTCTTCTTTGTCTCTCTATCTATTTTTCTTTATATGTAATTTGACTTAAATGTTGTTTGTCTTTTTGGTATTTCAATATTAAAAAAAAAAGCTTAAAAGAATCCTTTGTAAAAGTGTCCTTTCCTACGTTTAGAAAGCTAATGCTGAGCTTATTAGACTTAAATTATATTAATCAATTAAATAGTTTAATAAATATATGACAAAAAGCTTTAATTAACAATGAATTTTCTCTCTCTCTCTCTTACTTTTCGCATTAGTTTGTTCTCCATCTCCCTGTGAATCTCTGGCTACTATAACTGATGATGAAACTCATTTCCCTGACATTAATGAAGAAGAAGAACCTCCTACACCCATCAATGAGTCCAAGGAGAAACTTTTCCCTACTTCGGCTAGTGGCACTGCCACTCCCACTCCTCAAAATCTAAATTTTGGTTATCCATTTGGCAGTAAAGTGGATGAATTAAATGGCAGCCAATTGAATTTGCAACAAAGATCCTTGAAATCTTATTTACATACATTCGATCGTCGTAATTCGGATACAAATTATTTGCTGGGTAGAAGAGCTTCGGGAGAACGTGTTAATTTGGCCGATGAGATTAAAAAGCTATCGGATCATTTGTTAATGTTGGCGGAAATTAATAATAAATTAAGCAAAGATAACGGACAACAAGGTAAGGAAGGGGAGGAGAAGAAGGGAAAGGAAGAGACCAAGAAGGCCAAAGAAACGGAAAAGAAAACCTCTACAAAGACTTCAACTTCTAGCACAAAAGACAGTAGTAGTTCTGAGGTAAAGACCTCTAAAGTGACAAGCAAAAGCACTACTAGCTCCACAAAAACTTTTACCACCAGCAGCACTTCATCTTCAACAACTTCTGCCTCTTCGTCAACATCAAGCAGTTTCTTTAGCAATCTAAATCCCGGTAAAAGTCGGACCAGTACTTTAACTTGGCGTTTGCAACAATCTATAGAGGAAACACCCAAATTAAATACCAATAGCTGGGCCAACAAATCCTCAGCAGCCAGCAGTTCCAGCACAACTACCAAAAAATCCTCTGTCAGCACCATTTCAACGGGTAATGCCAAAACTTCCGCTGATCATAAAGTCACCGAGGCCGCCAGCATAAGAAGAGCTAAATTCCGTATCAATCAAATGAGTCGTGATGTACCCATAGGTCTACCCGATACCCATCAAACCGTTAACCTTGAAGAGGCCGCCAACAATACAAAAGATTGTTTATTACATTTATTGGAAAAATATAATGACACCAAGACCCGTAATCCTCTGGGTCGTCATCAAAGCATCAGTGTTGACTGTAATGTACGCGATAATTTGGAATATCGTTCTATGAGTTCAATTAATGCCTTCTTTCAAAGACACAACAACAATGGCGAAATGGTTAAACAATTACAGGCCCAACTAAAGGAAAAAACTGGTGAATCATAAACGATTGAAAAAGGACCTTCCTAGGAAGTTATTCAATCACGGAAAGATGAAAAAGGGATATAAAAAAATTTTGCATGATGAAATTCCTAGTCTTTTTAATAGTTTAAATTGAAACTTAATGCTCAAATGAATTAAATTTAAAAATAAAAAAAATAAATAAAATTAAAAACAAAAAAAAAAAAAAAGTTATTTAATGCTTAAGCAAATTAAAAAAAAAGAATATTAATAATAATTTTTGTTAATTTAAATATTTTTATTTATTATTTATTTATTTTTAGTTAGATTTGTAAATAATAATGAAAAGAAATATTTGAAAATAAAAATCAATTATGAATAAAAATAAAATAAATGAGAATTTAAAATTGTGTGGATGTTTTTTTTAATTTAAATTAAATTTTGTAAAATATTTAGGAAAATAATATTTTATTAATTTTTTTTTTAATTTTGCAATTGTTAGTGAATTTTTTTAAAATTTAAAACATATTCTTGATCATATCATTAAATTTACTTTCAACTTTTGATTCGTTTATCACAACGTTTGCTGGGTTGTTTACAATCAAACAGTTTCAAACCCTTATTATGCTACAACACGTTCGTCGAAAGTTGTTGCAAATAAATGTTTGATACAAGTTTAGTCAACCGAGCTGCCAGATGATACGGAAACATATTTTTTAAAAGAAGGGATAAATTGCCATAAAAAATGTGTAATAAAGAAATGATTGGATTTGAAAAATAAATATTTATGTGAAATTAGCAGCTATTATTGGGTTTTCAATAAGAAATAGTCAAAAACATAAAACTATTAATGAAATAAATATTCAAAATATAATTCCAGCGGTATTTCTATTAACCCAGGATAAAATGTATTAGTTCTACAATTAGTTCCAGAGCACAAGAAAATACCCTGTCTTGTGTTCTACTTTGGTGTTGCGAACAATGAGTTTTGTTTGAAAAAAACAGACATTTTCGGATTTAATATCTCCGATTTCAATTAAATTCGTTACAATTATTAAGTAATGTAAATATTACTCAAATCACAATTTTTCTGATTAAAGAATCCTCGCGGACCAAAAATATGACATTTCAAAATTCAAAATGTGCTTGAATTTTTTTCCCAAAGTAATCACGCTTTATTGCTCATAACTTCTGAAGTATACAATGTACAATTCTTATATTTATTTCATTTAATAGAAAAACTCATGGACTCTAAATGGAAAAATAAGTCTTATTTCGACCTTTGAACTTTTTATGATAATGTCCTTGTTTTTAAAACTACACTTAAATTAACTTCTTATTTTCTATAAATTAGGAGTTATTAATAATTGGGTTTTATTTTTGTCTATAACTCCTAAACTAAATAAGGCTCCAACTTAAAATTTTAAATCCATATGGAGTAATGTTATGTCAACCATATATAATTTTTTAAGAATTTTAAAAATACTGGTGTTTGAGATATAATAGTTTTAAGTTTTTATCTCCAACTTTGACCTTATGAAGGTAATATCTTTGTCTATAATATGCAACAACAACTTAAGATCTACCATGTATATT
>MINK01172359.1:0-22731 GCA_001735545.1 Phormia regina
ATATTAATTTTTGCTGGAAATGTCTATTATAAAATTCAGAAATGATGTTAACATAATTTGAATTTAAAATAACAAATTTATTAAATTATAACTAGATTACGGTTAATCGGTTTATTCGTTATTTTCAATTATTCGAACAATTAATCGACCAAAATTAATTGGATAACCGAATGGCGGTTAATCGATTGGATACCCTAGTAGATGCTTTGTTGACCAAGAAAAAAAGGTCATAATTTTATAAATTTTCATATATATATGAAAAAAACTCAAAATTTACAAGAAATAAAAAGGACGTGCAATAATGTTTTTTGTAATAATAAATAAAAATATTTGAAATCGATTAAAAATTTCTTATGTCAGAGGTACCCTATTTTAAACTCCCTTAGCTCAGTCTCTGGGAGGTCTCTTGGATCACCCTTCCAAATTTCCCCCACTCCTCTGATACGTCTATTTCGAATTTCATATAAATCCAATTAGACGATCAGAAATTATAGATTTATTTCTAAAAATTTTCGATTCCTCCCCACTGTGCAATGAAAGTTTCAATTGCTGGTCTTTATATAATTCAAATTAAATATAAATAAACTGCTAATTAATGCAAAATAGTCTTTATCTTTCCAAAAGCTTTGTAGTTATTCAGAAAGCTGAAGATTTTTTTCATTTTAAAATGTAATAAACTAAACATACTTCCTATAAAATAGTAGTGTGCACTTCTAAAAAAAAACACACAAAATGTTTTAATAAAATTATGAATTGATGGCGCAGTTTTTTTTTTTTCGTTTAATAATAAAAACCATTCAAAAGCTGTCGGCATTTCTGTGTGTATCAAAATTGTTTGTATTATTGCTGTTTGTATCCACACCAAAACTATGCCACAACTTTCGCACACAGCTATTGCTTTTTATGTTTCTTTCTATTTTCTAGTTTCTTTAACTTCCTCCCCCAAATTTACTGGCCATTAAATTCTAGCCAGAAGAACACCCAAATCACAAAAGATCTTTTAGTTACCCCTCTCTCTCTCTCGCCCTTCTCTTGCTTTAGAAAATCCTCCATTTATATCTAGCATTATAGTTAATGTTGTGTTTTTTTTTTGTTGTTTTTTATTCACCAGCGTTGATAGATTTTCATTATTATAGTGTTATTGCTGTTAGTTAGATCTTTCACTTCCTGACTTAATTGATGGTTTTGATTTAAATCTTTATAGTAACAACTATTCATACAATTTATTCATTGTAACATTTAAACATTTGAAAACAAAGTTTTTGTATTTAAGATTTATTCTTGGTGATTTTGTTTAACATTTGTTTTGTTTTTTTTTTTTTTTTTTTTTTTTTTTTTTTAACATTTTTTTTTTTTTTTTTTTTTTTTTTTGTATTTTGTAAATGTTATTGTCGGCTTTTGTTGTAATACAGACACGAGGTTTTTAAAACCAATATTTAGATACGACATCATCAGCATCAACGTTTGCTGCAAACAGCAACGTCATTATTGTAATCATAAAAAGCTTTAAAAATCGACAGCATGTGTTTTTTTGTTTTTGGGGGGATTGAAATTGAGCACAAAATCATGATCGTGTGAGAGTACTTATTTGCAATGCACTTATAAATATGTATGAATGAATGTGTTTGCCGGTTTGTTTTTTTTTTCTTAGATTTTGGATTCAATGAATAATTTGTTTTGTTGTCCCTGATACCCTTCCTTATTTAAAAGGATTATTATTTGTTGTAGTAAAAGTTAGAGAGATATTTCTAGATTAGAAACTATATTACTATTTAAGCATGATCTGTATTTAAAAGCTTTATTTATAAACTAACATTTTTATAAAGTTTTTAAATAACTTTCTATTGATATAAATTAGCTTTATTTTTTATTTTTTATTTTTTTGACATAAAAAACAATTAATTCATTGAATTATACGAATTGAGTAATAACTTTTTTAGGATCACAAAATTATCATTCATTTTGTGATGATTTTTACTGTAGTGAACAATTCAAATTCGTTTCAATTCAATTAATTCGAACATTTTGGGTGGCTTTCTGTCTGTGTGTATTCAACTTTTATGATTCAATTTCATGTTTTCAAATTCATTGTAGATTGAAGAGCAATTGAATATTTATATTTTCTTTACACAATGATCACGATCTCTTTGGTTAATTCTATATTTCAAAAGCGTTGATTTTTTTGTTTTTTTGTTTTGTTAGGTGAAGAAATGCTTGGCTGATTTTAACAAGTGATCTTAAAGAAAATTACAGACAATTTTATTTTTTCTGTTATTTTCTCTAAAATATTATATTGAATTATTATATTAGTAAATATTTTTTTTAATAAAATTTATATTTATATGTAAGGGAACTAGTTTCAAAAGTGTTATTCTATGGAACGATTAAGGAATTTGTTTTTGTTGTAAATATAAAAAGATAAAATTTTTAAAAATTAGATTAACAGTGCTATTCTGGAATTCATGATAGTTGTCAGTCATTAGTTATTATCATTNNTTTTGTCACAATTTGTTTTACTATCACAATAAATTCGGTTATCACTCTGTCGAGAATAGCCCTGTAAATATCTAAAAAAACATTCCATACATCTCTTATATTTACCCCAAAAAGTATGCACCAAATTAAATAAAATTAAATAAAGAAAATAAGTTTAAAAACGTTGAATAAGTTATTAATTATTTAGATAAGTCATTAATTATAACTATTTAATATATCACAGAAAAAATATATAATTGTAGTAATCATATATTATTATACCATTTTACTATAATATTATCCCCAAAGAAAACAACATGTAGTATTACTCTTTTCATTCTCTTAGCAGATAAAGAAATAACTCTCTTCACGCGTTTAAATAGGTTCTATAGAAAATTCCACTAACACACATAAAGAGTTAGGTTTGTTTGACAGCTGAGTTAGGTTTTCTGAGAAGAAATTAAACTTCTAGTTGTTTTCTATGATAACTTATACCATTTTATCAAGTTATGATTTAGTTTTATAATATTCTTCTATTTTATCATACTATTATCCATAGAATAGAACTGAAGTTTATATCAGAGCGACCCTATACTAAATTTTGAAAAAAATTTACTCATTTTTTTGGAAATACAAGAACAAAATATATGTAACTACATGTATTTTGTTTTTGTAAGAAATAGGTTTCTGACAATTGAACTATGTTTTTTTCTCTCACATAAATATCTAGTTGTTAATCTATGCTATTATCCTACTCTATTATATTAGTATTTATTCTTATTATATTATTGTGTTATCAAATTATGATTTAATTTCATCATATTATTTTATAATATTATACCATTAATTTTATTCATACGTACTACAAGATCATATTAAATAAACCCCTTAATAGCAGTTACACAAACAATATCTTTTATTATTTGAGTCGTACCATATATTAAAAGAAACATTGTGAACTTATATTTTTTATGTATAAACTAAATGAGAACTATAATAAAGATGGAATTTAAAATTTTAAAACAAAATATATTAAAAAAACAAACAAGTTCTGAATATTTCAACCATATTTATAAAAAGCATATTATTGTTATGTTAATAATAATATTAATATAATTTGAAAATATATATATTTGTGGAGATAACTTTACGAAATTTGCTCTTGTGATTGGGGTAACAAAATTAGAAAATGTAGATGTCTATATATTTTAAGTTCCAAAGTATAGGACCTAAAAAATTCAGAAATCATAGAATTTTTAGACGTGGGAAATTTTTTTGAATAAAATTTTTAAAATTTTTTTTGCTCATTTTTTAGGCTATTTAGCTTTATAACAGATCCATGATATAAAAAATTTTTTGGAAAGCAGATTACAAAATGTTCCCGAAATGAGCATTGATGCTTTTTTGTTGTTGTCATCCAAATCCGGACAGACAACATATCATATAACTGCATAGTTAATGTATTAGGCGATTTTTAAGTTACTGATGCGAAAACAGTGGTCGGAAATGGGTTAAGAACCAAAATTGTAGTTATTATGATATTTTTTAATATTAATAAAAGTATTAAGAATAAATAAATAAATAAATAAATAAATAAATAAATAAATAAATAAATAAATAAATATGTGTGTATGACAGACAAAATAAAGTTCGGGTCACTTGTTTGTTGTTCAGGTATTTGTAGTTTTATATTGTTTAAACTAATTAATAAAATTAAAAAGTTTCCATATTATTTGCATTTCGTGTTAGGGGGGAAAGTGTTGGTTTAGTAGTAAATTTTGTGAATAGTAAAACTTTGCAATTTTTTAGTTTAACATCCAAAGGAGAATGGTTTAAAAGTGCCTAGTTTTGAATTAAAATTACTATTACTTTCGAAAAATATGGAAATGTCTTCTCATATTATTATAATGTTTTCGACCACAATCCAGAAAGATTTCTTTATTCCAAATTATAACACATATTCATTGAATATTTCGATTTTTAATATTAAACAAGTGATGTTTAAATTTTATAACTTACATGTGTAGGCAGCAAATAAATCTTTTGTTTCTTGTAAAGTGTCTAACGGTCGAATACCATCATTTGTAGGAGTAGCATCGTTATCTTTAAAATGTCTATCTGCATCTAACAAGTCCTTTATAATAACAAACACATAAAAATAAATATAAATTAAGTTACATTTTAAGGCAATTAAAAAAAATTAATCGAACCTGTAATAAACATGTAATCGCATGAACAGCCCATGGTTGTTGTTGATCATTCCACACAGCCATACGTATTAAGTGTTCCAATTGATTTATGGTTATAATTTTAGATAGTTGGACTGCAGGTCGACATGCAGAAACTAACCTTGCAATAACCTATAAAAATTAAATTATGTATTCGTTAAGTTGAACATAGTTTACCAACATTCTTCTATTATTAATTTTCACTAATATTTTTGCTCAATAAATATGTACGTCTGAATTACTTTCATAATATCACCTACCTTACATGTTAGTAAAAATTGATCCATATTGCAAGTGAAATCCATTTCAAGCAGAAGAGCAATTAAGCCTCGTATTACAATCAGAATATTGTTAAGACGAATATTTTTAAGACCTTTATCAAAATTATTTTCTGGCTCTTGATTATTATCTTTGGGAAGTTTTGGCAACATATTATTTTTATTTGTTTTGCCAGAAGATTTTGGTTTACCTGTAAGTTCCATAAATATACCAGGATGCTGTGAAGAGATAATTATATTGACTATGATAATACATATAAATTAAAAAAATCGCACTAACTTCATTTTGTATCATATAGATTTTTTTGCCCCAATCTGTGTATGGTTGTACACTGTATTTATTTTGTTGAATAATTCGTTTTTTAAAACAGCGCAATTGTTTTCCCGAACTATTTGAAGATTGTCCACGGGTTTTAGCAAAGTCTGTTTCACAGCTCATAAAGTCCCATCTATTTGTAGCTGTTAAAAAGAAATGATTTCATATTTTATTTATAAATTGAAATCATCTTAAGAATAATAATATTTACATTTATCTTTGCGATCATCGAGACAAACGGAAAGGAATAATAGTAACCAAGTTATCAGTTGCAAGTCAGATTTTGCGCACAAATTATTAGTATCTGATTCAATGCCTGACATATTAAAACCTCCTCCAGTAACATCTTGATAGCGAGGAGAAATTGGAGCCAATAATTTGGCCAATGTTTTAAGCACCGAATCAATTACTATAGACCGACAATTTCCCATAGAAATACTTCGTCTACCCAAATATGTTAGTAAAAAGAATATACTAAAAATAAAAGTAAAATAAATAAATATAAATACATCTTATAATAAAAACCAACAGATATTACCGATCTTGGGGGAATATTTTGCTATTTTGTGAGGAAAATAAATTGCAAAATATGTTTGTAAGAAAATCACCCCACCAGTTCTGTACACAACACATGCGAACTAATAAAGAACATGTTGCCAATTGAATGTGAGCATCTCCATATACCACAAACGAATTAAATAGCATATTAGCGACGTCTGCTGTAAAAAGCTGCTGCATAGCTAACATATCCTAGAGAAACATTTTTATTTAAATTCGTCATATAGAATTCTAGTCAATAATTCATATATACAAACCTTAAAGCTAAATTCTATAGAAAAATTTAATAGAATTTCTATCAAGGACTGGCCAAGAACTCGCAACTTGTCACGAGATGACGTACGTAATGCTTGAGATGGATCCATTGCAACGATGGATTTGTTATCATTTAGCGAGGTTTCTAATCTGATAATCACATTCCGTATAACATTAATTTCATGCTGAAGCACTATACATTCCTAAAGAAAATAATATTATTATTATTATTATTATTATTATTATTATTATTATTATTATTATTATTATTATTATTTATTTAATCTCAAGGAAATTAATTCTAAGAATAATCCCCTGTTTTTATAACACAAACGAAAAATTTGTCTCGTCAAAATATATTGAAAACAACAAATAAATTTGAAATTTATTTGTTGTTTTCCATACAATTTGAACAGACGATTTTTTTCGATTGTCTTACAAAAACAGGGGGTAAATTATAGTTATAAAAGAGCACTAGCAGCTTTGGCCATCAGCTCCATCATATTTACAAATAAAATAGCATACTATATTTTTTGTTTGGTTAATTTAATGAAATAATAAATTTTATTAATATTTTCGGTTGATGGTTCCTTTAATAGGTCTAATGCTGAATTATTACCAAAATTGTTTTGTCTTTCGATTGAAAATAATCGACATTCAACAAGGATGTGCTTTATTGTAAAGGCGCGATTGCATCGAGCACAAGTAGGAAGTTGTGAGTTCCTTTTTAGAATTGATTCGTGTGAGAAAATGTCGTGACCAAGTCGTAATCTTGAAAATGTTTTAATTTTGATTTTATCAGTGTCTGTTTGGGTGTTATGTTGTGGGTTTATAATAGAGTAATGGTAATGATTGAATGGTTAATCTTTAAATTTATCTTTAATAACTTTCTTAATATGTTGACCGATATCGATTTTTTCTAGTGTACCATCCATAGTTATAGGTGCATATGTGGCAAATTTAGCTGCCAAGTCAGCTTTTTCGTTACCGTTAATGCCGATGTGACTTGGTATCCTGTGCAATCTTATTATATCTTCGTTGTTAATTAGAGCATCTCTAATTTGAATTATTGTGCTCCATTTAAAATCGAAAGGTTTACTAATGGCTTTTAGTACTAAAAGGCTGTCTGTAAGTATTACGGTTTTCTTTCTATCTACTAGTATTACACGGATTGCTTGATATATAGCACAAGCTTCTGCTGTAAAAACAGATGATTGCTCGACGAGCATACCCATGATGATGTTATCTCCGTTCTCATTAACTACAGCGTAGGCTGGTATGTTACTTTGTGATTTAGTACCGTCTGTATAAAAAAAGCGACAGTTACTGTTTTTTAAAAAGGTTTTTTGTTCTGAAAAATGGCCGAGGTATATATCTTTGGCGTAGAGTTAAATATCCACGGAGGTTTTTTTATTTTTTATTATTATTATTATTATTATTATTATTATTATTATTATTATTATTATTTGGAAAATGAATGCGGAATATTTAGTACTGTGCATATTGATAGAGATTGGGTTATTGCAGATTTGATACGCTTAGTTTTTTTATTTTTTTTTATAGTTAAGATGTTTAGGCAGAAGTCTAGTTTTTATTTCATATATTCTGTTAGTTATTGATGGAAGATTGGCTTCACAGAGTATATTATAAATGGGGATTGTCCTAAATGCGTATACGCAGGCTCTAGCAGCTTGATGATAAACTGATTTTATGATGTTAATGTTTGATTTACAGTTATTACCGTATATGAACAGACCGTAATCAATTTTGCTTAATACTAGTGTTTTGGTAAGATAAGTTAAAGTATTTATGTGGACAAAACTTTTTTCTGACAAGAATCTAATGATATTAACTCTGGATATTAATGAATTTTTAAGTTGATTTAAATGTTCTTTCCAATTGTAGTTATGTGAAAAAGTCAAACCCAAAATTCTATGTTTATTTACGTTTTGTATCGCGGTACCACCGGCTTTAACTATATGTGTGTCCGAATCGCAATTGTGTTTTCTGCAGATGTGAAACTTTTTTGTTTTAAGAAGTGACATTTTTGCTCCTAAGTAATCAGTCCATTTGTTGATGTCTTGTAGAGTATTTTCCAAGATGTTATTTGTTTCACTGTTGTTGTTTCTTTTGCACATTATGTATAAATCGTCTGCATACAAGCAATGGTCGACGAAGCGGTGTCTTTTAATTATTTTGCTGATTTCATTAAAAGCTATTTGGAACAATACTACTGAGAGTGGTGATCCCTGTGGGATACCATTTTTCAGGGAAAACGTTTTCGATAGTTGACCATTAATTCTTACTTTGAAGCGCCTGTAAGTGAGAAATGATTTTATGAAGTTGTCAAATGCCTTTTCAAAGTCAATTAATAGGATTGTTGTATGATTTTTGGCAGACAGAGCATTTGTTATATAGTAATCCATGTGAAGTAGTGCGTCAACGGTACCTTTATTTGCTTTAAATGCAACTTGCTCTTTAGAGATGATTTTTTTCTTTTCCATGAACCAAGATATTCTGGTAGCTACTATTCGCTCAATGAATTTAGAAAGACATGATAGTAAGGAAATAGGACGGTAGTCGCCTGTTGTGGAAGGGCTTTTAATTTTAGGAATAGGTACTATAATATATAGCAATTTTATTTTACTTGCAGGTGAAAGATTTTTAATCATTTGATAGGATATGCGATCGAGTCCAGGGGTAGTACCTTTAACTTTATTTAGGCGGTTTTTAAGTTCATTCATGGTAATTGGATCTTCAAGTAGAAGTGCACATTTATCTCGTGTGTGATTTGCTAATGTATTATGTGAATTTTTGGATGTCTATTGCTTTTCTGGTAATTCTATTTATTTTGTTCCATATGATTGAACTTGAAGCGTTTCTGTTTATTGTTTTAGTGAAATTTTCAAAGCTTTTTTTACTTCTTTTTTCTACTTTATACAAAACCAGGTTATCTTGCGTTGGATTCGATTTGAAATTATGTAATTTTTTCATTTTTTGATTCCCCAAATCAGCTAGTGTTGGGTTCCACAATGGGACATTAATTCTCTCTGTTTTAATGGAGTTCTTTAGCTGCGGAATATAAATGTTAGCTGCCGTGCGTATAGATTTAGTTATTGTGGCTGCATACCTGTTGCTGGATGAGCAACAGTTTTATGGAAATTTTGATTGGGTAGTGATCGCTGCCGTGTAAGCCCTTGAGAACAGTCCACGATGTTAATGGTAATAGGTTTATCGAACATAATGATACATCTATGTTGGTAAAAGTGTTATGAGTGGTGAAGTGTGTGGGTCTGCCGTCATTACAATACAAAGTCCGGAATATTGTATTATGCTTTCAAGTAGATTGCCTCTATTGTTATTGGTTGTGGATCCCCATATAGTGTTCCAGGCATTGAAGTCCCCGATAATGAATTTTATGTTAAGGTTAATTTCAACCGCAACAATTTGATAATCAGAGTTTACAGTAAGTAGTTTGTGTTGAATATTGGATTTAATAAAAACTCCAGCTCCTTGTTTGGATGTGGTGTTATTAGCAGAATTTACAAAATAACTATTTTGGGTGGGATTGGAGTTATATGCGTAGTGAGTTTCTTGTATTGATATAAAACTTGGATCCATTTCTTTAATAAGTAATTGCAAATTATGGTAGTTATTTTTAAAGACGTTAATATTCCATTGTAAAATGACGAAATCCATATAACAATTAAAGTTATTGGATGTGGTTGATAGTGAGTAAATTTGGTTGGAAATGGTATAATAGATGGTAAATATTATTATTATTATTTTTTTTAATTTTAGCAATTAGAGTTCCATTGTTTTCTCTACGAGGGTTGGTACAAAATAATTGTTATTACTAATGAGTGATTGTGTTGTACGTGAAAACGGTGAAATAGTGTTGTTGTTATTTGTTATTGAAGAGTTTTTGTCAGTTTTGATGTCTGTGTTTGATGATGTTCTTTTTGGTGTTTCATTATTTTCTGTTATTTTAGATTATATGTTTTGTAATAAATTTTTGATACTTGATTTTGTATATTGATTGTAAAATTAATTTAGTTTTGTAGTGTTTTTGTTAATGTGGATTGTTTGTTTGAATCTGTGTTTTCTGTTGGTTTATTTGTATTTTCTTTGCGTTTTGTTGGGGAGTTGGATATTGTTGCTGCATATGTTTTGGTTTGGTTTGTAGTGAGTATTGGATGGTTTTCTCGGTATTTGCGTCTAGCTTCCCTTATACTGCAATAATTTTTAGTTTAATTTTGAGTACTTCTTTCATTTGGACATATCGTGGGCAGTTATTATCAGCGGATGAATGTTCCCCTGAGCAATTTGTACAAAAAATGCGGGTGGCATTCCTCTGATGCATGAGGCGGGAGGCTACATGTTGGGCATGTAGCGTCTGTTTTACAGCCATTTTTTGTATGTCCTAATTTCTGGCAATTTTTTCATCTCATTGGGTTTGGAATATAATGTTCTACTTTGCATTTATACCATGCCACATCTACAGTCGTGGGTAGTCGGTAAATATCGAATGTTATTATAATTTTTTCCGTTGGTATGCGTGTTATGCCATCATCGCTGGGTTTTGTAAGCTTATATACCTCTATGACTCCTTGGTTTGAGAATTAAAAGATTTCCGTCACGTACAAGGGATATAGAGTTAATCTCGGTACTAATGTTTTCCACGGCTTTCTTAATCGCAAAAGGGCTTATTTGTGATATTTGTTTTTTTTTTTTGGGTCACTGGACGAAATTAATACGTATTTTGGATTGTTTCTATTGTTATTTGGTGTAGGTAGGTCAGGGAACTCATTGGATTTTTGTTTCTTAGATGAATTTTCTATGAAATCCCCTAATGCAAAAAAAACTATTATTGGATAATTTGTCCGGAGGTCACGGAGTTTTTTTCTATTAAATTTTCATTTATTTATGTGGAGTTTTTTAAATTTAAAAAATATAATAAGCACAGACGCAGTTTAATCTTTATAGAGAATAGTAACTATATATGAATGTAAATGAGTATACACTTAACGGATAATAGCAAAATTAAGAACCGTACACTTTGAAAGCAAGGCGATGACTGTAAAAAAAATAATAAATTTGAGTACATATTAAAGTATCCATTTCAATAGTTTAACCAATTCTTTTATGAACCAAAACGGAAAACTACACAATTCATTATATTACTATTAAAGCCTGAAATGTGTAGAGTAGATTATGGTAATTTCTGAAAAAGTCACAGTAATTATTTCTGATATTAAAAGAAAAATTTGTACACATTTTTTATCTCAAAAATATTTACACACACTTTTTATACTTCATAATTACCCAGGCAAAAACTGCCAACTGTACAAAACATTAAGCGCCGACAAAATATTTCACAAATAATAAAGCAAGGACCTAAAATAATTATTTTCATAATTTTAAGAGTTATTAAAAATTGATGTTTAATAATTATCGGATAATATATAAATATATTATGCATAATATAGAAATATGTTATGCATAAAATTAATTTAAAGAAATATTTATGATGAATGGACTAATTGCAATCATTTCTATAAAAATATAAATCCTCTAAAAATCTCACCTACATATCCCACTACAATATGTAGAATAAGCATCCAAAAATATATACGTCTCGGACTAAGTAACACTTTCTTTACAAATAACTATCTATTTAACAACTCAACCGTACCAAGCTGTCCATTATGTAATACCAGCCTTCTCAATATACATCATTTAATATATGACTGCAACATCATAAAAAATGCTCAAATCACCATATACAGAAAAATATGTTTACCTACTTTATTACAAATCATAGACACTATAAATATAAACAAAGTAATGTCTATTCTAAAACATTGTAACCTCATTTAAAAAATTGTTTTCCTTATAACTTATATTTAGGTCTAAAACCATAGCTGTTAGCACCTAATTCTATTAATATTTAATATCATAATAATAAATAATTAAGAAAAGGTTTTAAAATCATATTCTATAACAAACCTCATATATCGATGTTACTTTTCCACTCTCCAAATTGTAGGACGTATCATCTTCACTGCGTTGTTTGTTGATAAATGCTTGCATATGTGCTACATTTGATACATCCGCATTTAGAAGCGGTGTAAGCAATTCTAATAGTTTACAACTAGCGAGGCTGTAACGGCAATGTACATCTTCGTGTAAGGAGTGCAAAGCCTTAATCTGAGCTTGAATATTTTGTGAGTGGGTATTCATGTAATCTAGAAGAACATCGCCATAGCCATCTGATTCTAACACAACAATATGACCAAAAAATGAACCAAGGGGAATTTTACATTTTGTTGATGACATGCCTACGCGTCCCATTATTGTAATTTTCATATAACGACAGATAGGCGGTGGCAACAAATCACTTAAAACCAACGTTTTTGTTCCAATATCGGGTGCCACTACCAAACGAACAGAATCAGTTTCTTCGTCAAAACACCAGATATCGATGTGCAGCGATGCCAACTCATCGCATGCAGGTATTACTAGATCTGTTAATAAAATAGGTGAACCGAAATCAAGTACAACAAATCGTCTCGCTCCCGAATGCATTCGATCAATTACAATCATTTGTTTTGGTGGTGGCGACAGCAATTTGTGCCAAGTAAAAACATTTGGAGCATTAGCGCTGCCATTTTCACCGCTATTTATGCCTCCATTAGATGAGCATCCAGAAAATGCACGCATATCTGATTTTTCATTTGGTTTTGTATCTTTGGAAACTTTTTCCGTGCCACCCAATTGTTGATCTATATATTCGCAAATAAATTTAAATTTAGGCAATGTTTTCTGTTTAACTTTCTCTTCAACTGATGCCTCATTTTTGCTTAAAGTACCAGTTACAACACATTGCTCACCATCAATCGCTAAAATTATTTTACATACATATATAAATTAAAAAATTTTTAACAATAATAAAAATGTTGGCATTACTTACGTCCTATTCCATTAGGTTTTAAATCATTGTTTTCATTCATGTCTAATTTCTTTTCCAACTTTATCTTATCGACAATATTGTTAACATTATTTTTAACGTTGTTTAGAATATCGTTCATCTAATATAAATAATAATTATAGATCGATCGATTGGTATAGATATTTAAACTTACTTTGTCTGATTTTGAATATATTTGATCGACAGCTTCTGCCACCATGGGTGCAATTAACAGATCATCCATATTAACATTACTGGTACTGGTATTGACCGATACCGTATCCATATTATCTATTCGAGTTGCTTCTGATGTTGCAGCGCAAGTGAAATGAAGCTGTTCAACTTCAAGCAGACCTCGCAACTGATTACTTACGCTTTTACATTTGATTAAATGCGGAAATGTTCTGAAATCGACACCATCTAAGGAATAAAAGTAGTAAATAATTATAAAAAAATGTATAATAGTTAATATTTCGTTACCAATTGAACATAATTTCTTAATATCAATTCCTGCTGCTTGAACAAGTCCTGCATTATTTCGTATTATATTCATAAGTGTTGACGTAAAATTTACATTATTTTTATTGATATTCGGTAGGTCATAGTCAAAAATGTCCGGCTCAAAGGGAAATCCATACAAACCAAATCTAAAAGAATACATAAAGGATTTTAAAATTATGTATTCTTAAACAACAACAATAATTTACCTAGTTCCAATAAGAGCACCATAAGGATCCCAACGTCGATTAATTTCTTCAGAAATGTCTATTAAGAGTTTTACACACATTTCCGATATGCTATTGTAGGTTTTATTAGACGAAGTAATACATGCCAACATTACATACCAACGGACGACACTAGCATATTTTGCTAGTGGAAGCTCATTAAATGTATTGTATATGGCATCTCTTAAAGCAATATCTAACTTTGAAGATGGTTTAATGTTTAATGGTAAATTGCAAAAGCCACTGAATACAAAAACAAAAAATATCTTTAAATACTTCATCATATTAAAAAGACAAAAAAACTTACTCTGTTAATACTAAAATTAATTTTACGCATTTATGAGCCATACTACGATTGCTGTGAATAATACAGTAACGTAATATATTTTCCAAATACTTTTCCGTTAAACTAATGCACTCAAGTTGCTGTGTCAATATTGGTAGTCCTTTGATTCGCTCTGATTTTGGAGATCGAAATCTTTTCAAACGAATACAACAGATCCATATTAGAATATCGAGTGCATAATTTTTTTCCAATGTTGAGGTCTGTGCTTTGCTAATGATTTTGAAAAGAATGTCCATTAATTGATTACTTTCTAACATGGCAATACGTTGAAGTCGTTCGTTTGGAATTTGTGTTTGTGGTTTAACACCACGAACATATATTGAAATTTCATGTAACCAATCGCAACCTTTAATTTATATTTTAGTTTATAATTAATTTTATTAATATCAAAATAATTAAAACTTACCACGAGTCTTACACTGTGCTTCTTTTGAAGGATCTGCCATCGTTTTGATATGCAACAGGAAATTTCTAGTACGTGTTTTAAATAATTTTGGAGATGTTAAAATTACTGTACCACCTTGATCACATAAATCGATACATGATGAAAGTTCTATTGGACCAGCTAAGATTTCAGCATTGTGAGTTTGCAGAAACTCTTCATTTAAAACTGGATTTTCATTGTTGCCTTTATATTCCAAAAAAGTATAAGAAAATTAACGAGTTAAATAAAAAATAAAAGTATATACTAATAAAAATACCATCACTTGTGGTGCCAGAAGGTACATCGGTACTTCCGCTCTCATCCATAGACTGATGTTTAAAGCTTGAATGTGGACCCTTCATTCTGTAGCCAAATCCACTGGTATTCTGCTTTAATAGTGTCACTTGTATTGCAGCTGGATTCTGACACGGTTGATATAATGAAAACTTTAAATCTATATGGCCCAATATTGCAGGTTGCAACAAATTTATTTCTATAATGTGCTCGTCCCACGATGTCCTAATATTTTGTTATTTCGACCGAAATATTAAAACATTAACTATATTAAGATAAAAAAAAACTTACGCATCATTGTGTAATCGCCAGGTGTGCTGTGATTGTTTTCGTTGCTTTTGAGCTTGAACTAAATTATTCCAGCAGCTGGGAACTTCGGCTGTATATGGTATTGATTTTTCATCGAAAAGGGTAAGAGCATGTAATGAACGCAATTCATCCAATGTAAGATCTCCGTTTCGATAAGCCAATAAATTCGAGGTCGATGCGTTAATGGCCATTGAGGATGGTGATGGCGATGCAGGGACGCCAGAACCAGAGAATGAAGTTTGGCCATGTCCACAGTCGACTTTAATATTTGTGCAAAATGAATGTTGTGCAGAATTCGATTGTGATAAATCATCATCGACTGTAGATAAAACATTATTTCCATGCTGTAGTTGTTCCTGCTGTTGTTGCGGATTCGAATTGGCTCCATCTGTTACAGAAAATTCAACGCAGCTTTCATTCAAAATAATGCCGGTACAACTCTCCTCCTCCATATCAATCATTTCGTCTCCAGATTCATCCGTATCATTGAGAGAATAAAAAATCAATGCTCCCTCTTTAGTACAACAACATAAACGCTCTAAACTGCGACAATATGTAACAGCAATAAAATGATGCTGTTCCTCCTTTATGCTGCTAATAAGTTGAAAATCACATAAAGAAAATAACTCAATTCCACCATCAGCACAAACAACAGAAAAAGCACCAATATTTTCATCATTATTACATTCTGCAACGGCTTTTTCTGGTGAATCGCTTAAATGTTGAAAATTCGGCAATATACAGATATCTATGGGACACTTTGCTTTACTAAATGTAATCGCTTTTTTATGTTCATTAGGTATTGTTCCATCAATGCAATCAAACAGCAACAATTGGCCACCTACAGTTTTTTTCGACACGGAACGTGAATGACTTGTTTGGTATTCATCATTATTATCGTCGTCATCTCTATCATTTTCACTATCCGGTTCTGTAACATTTGCCATTATTATTTTGCTAGTTGTTGCTATTCTCGTGGCTTTTGACTTTAACACTTTAACCAATAATTGATTGCAATTACTATTTGTTGGCATAATATCAGTTATTTCCACTAAGTCTTCACTTCCATTTGGTGAGTTGGCATCATTTAAAGAATTCATGCGCTTCAAAATTGTACAACTTTCGACAATGCACTCTATATCTTCACTATAGTGGACCTTTGAAACTCCTCCAGTCTCTGGATTTGGTGAATTGTTTGTTTTGCTGCTAAAATTTTTACTTACATTTTTATTCTTTTGAGCTGCTTTAGCTGCCGAAAGAAGATTTTCTTTGAAATAACTAGCATCCATTTCAATATCATCGGTCGCAACACTTGGACCTCCGCTAACTACACTACTCCCAACGCCACCTCCCTCTTCACCAGCTAATGAACTGTTCTCTACAGGTTGACCATATTCGTAGTCGAAGATATTGTTAAGATCACAAAATTGGTCTGCCATTTTTTTAAACTCAGCTTCAAGATAAACATCATTGTATTCCATTGGTGAATCTGATTTTCCGCCCGACATAATCGTATTAACATCTGGTTTTGACGGAGCCATTATGTCATTTGCAAATCCGTTACTGTCAAATCCATCGGCATACTTCTCAAATACTAACGGTTGTGTTTTCTCACCATATGTTTTCATCAACGTTGCCATTGAAGATCCATTTTCGCCTTAAACAAAAAATATATATTAGACCTTAATTCCAGAATTATATTATCAAGTAAATATAGTTCACAAAACCATAAATTTATGAAATAAAAATCACTATTAAATTTTTTAAAAATTAAATGCTCAGTTATCGGTAGTCTTAATTTAAAAATTATTTTAATTCATAATTCATACATATATTAAATTGGTTCAATGGTTCACTTTGTGAATTTCAATTTAAAATAAAATAGTTTATATCTAATATCCCAGCAAAAAATAATGGTAGTCGTTCTTTACAAACGACATCTAAATCCCATCCAAAAATGCTAATGCTTATTTTCAGCTCATCTTGTAGCTATTTTTAACATCATTAATAAACATCTGCATTAAAAGTACTTCCATAATGTAATTTTATTTAACCTTTTAACATAACATTTTAGTTTGTACAATAAGTCAAAGTAAAAAGTCCTTTTTCGAACTAAAAATCAAATAGTGGTAACATAATGTTTTCCAAATTTCTGTGGAATGCGGTATTTTCGATTTGTATTTAATTTAATTAGTAATTATTTAAATAAATAGCTATGGACCTTTACACAAAATTGGAAATTGGAAGCTATGCAAGAGTATTTTTAATTTCTACATTAATATCATTTCTTAAATCAGATATTTCACAATTTTAAAGAAATGTTTTTTATTACATCCTAAATATAAAATATTCTGAGTTATGAAAACTTTTTAAAAAAGGGTCCAATTGTTGCATTTTTAATAGCATCTGAAACGAATATTATATCAGATCAAAAGTTATCAATGTTAAATTCATAGTTTTTTCACCTGAATTTGAAGTGAAACTCACTTTTTTGCTGGGATAGCAAATAAGTTCATTTTGTTGTTATAAAGTTTAAATTTAAAGATTAATCCTACCTTTATCATTATTAGATACTGTAGCATCTTTATTATTACCACCAGAATTTGCTGCAGCAACGTTATCTATAATATTCTCATTTTTTATTCTGACATTTTCCGTTGGTCGATCATTTTCAATAATCTTCAAAACTGCCATTAGCGACAGATGTTCTCCCGTTGTTTTTTTAGTGCTTAGACCTAAAATTATTTTTGAACCTACGACTCCAGCACGTATAGTTGAGGTTGATGTACACGGAGATATCGATGGTGGATGTAATGTGCCAGCAAGGGTTGCAGCGCTTCCTAAACTACTCGTACCAGGTTGTGCGGAATTCATAGTATATATTTTACTCTGAGCTCTTGCATTCGGCAAAACACAAATAGATGTAACACGAACCCATTCATAACATCCCTCAAATTCTCCTGATTCGCCATCGCTATTGTGACTGTTACAACATAAAATATCTTTCATTATAGAGGCTATATTAAAACAGTGCATCTGTTTCAGGTGACGTTCAATGCTCCAAATAGTAATGTCTCCGGTTTGAGAGCAACTTGTGCATAATACATTTGCGTAGTCACTGTTCGAAATGACGTCGAAACCTTGTGAGCCAGGTGCCATTACTCCGGGATTTGTAGCATATGTTACTGCAATGGGAACATTTTGGGTGTATTCACCCTTCACGAATGGACACATTGGCGAATGGCGCTCATGTTCACTCCAGGGCTCATCAGTTTTTTCCCAACAAACAAGACAAACATTACAAGTAAAGCACATCGCTCTGTCTTCTCCTGAAGATGATGGTTGATGGTAGAAACCAGCTTGAGCCATCTGATCTGGTAATGCCCACTTATAATCCATGTGAGGCCATTTTTCAAAAGTTTGTCTTCGCACAGCTTCTGAATGCATGAGAACACGTTGAAAATTATTGCAATGCCAATTAATGTCACGCAAACGTGCACCGGCAAGTAAATCCGTTAAACGTTCATTTATCGCCGATGCAATGGCTAATGCAGGTACGTGTCGCTCGAGACGTTTTAGCATTATAACCAAATTATTAGCAACTAATTTAAGACTGGAATATGGGACCTCCAGACAAATTGTATTCCACTATAAAAAAAAATTTATATTATTTTTTGTAATTTAAACAATGTATATCGATAATCTACAAAGAGATTAGCAAAAAAGCTATTTTTTGGAAAAGGGCCATACAAATGCTTATAGATTTAGTACATATTTTTTAATTGTAAAAAATTCGCGACTTTATTCGCTATTTAAATTTGTAAAAGTTAAGAAAACGGAAAAAGTATGTAATATAACTTTTATAAATTGTGAACAACTTTTATTGTATTATAGCTCTATAGAAAGGCAAAAGGTATAATGTTCGTTATGAAATTGTACCTTTATTTATAAATTTTGATTTAATTTTTTATATGTACGTACGGCTGGGGAGCCATTGATTTAAATGAAAATTGTAATTTTGTAATCCATTTTTGAAATGCCCCTTTTTCGGTATATTAAAAATTTTATATCTGTACTTTAAATTGCAATATTAAAGTGTAAAGTTTATTAAAGCAAATATTTTATATGATATTGTTTAAAATAAATTCAATGTTTATGTTAAAGATGCACTCATAATAAGAATGCAAGTTTTAGATGCATTTTTAATTTATGATTGTAAATATTTTTGATACGTAGTACATTTTCGCTACATAGTCATTAGTAATTAATCTGGGAAAAGTTTATTGATGACAATAAAATGTAATTTTGAGTGATATTATTTTCAAATTATTGTATTTAAATTAAATAATTAAAATCCGTTTGCAGTTTTTAGAGATATTAGTACTTAAAATTATACTATTAACAAGGTTTTAACATTTTTAATATTTTTGTGCTAAAAATAAACGTTGAAATATTTCTATATATGTACATACCCTTTGAGCTTTAATTCCCTTTTTAGAATTTGACTGTGCACGTTTTATCTTCTCCATCAGTTCATTTAACAAATCGTTAGGACACTCAAGATCTTGTTCTAATTCTTTAAGACATGTCTGAAGTAATATAGCTTCCGACAGTAGCATTTCAATTCGTATTGTGTCATCATTATGTGGAATTGGTGTTTGCAAAACAGTGTCTAACAATAAAACTCCGTTGTAGTCTCCACGAAAACCAATAACATGACCATCTGTTATAATAATCTTTTCTTGCAGAGGCATAAAATAACCACGAATTTTGTGGTTTGTATCTTAAAAAAATAAATATCAAGTTTATTATAAAAATAATTAGAAACATATCAACAGTTTTTTTATTGGATCGATCAAATTTGCTTAATTTTTAGTATGCTTTTTCGGCAATGATCGAGAACATATAATCTTATGAAATAAAAAAAATAACTTTTTCATAGGAAACTGTTCACTTTCTTCTTTTGTTTTTAAGAAAAAGATTTATTTTTGTATGGTAAATCGAATTTCACCATTGATTAGTTAAAATTTAACTAAATAGCAACTCTTATGTAAACGATTGTGTTATAATTATTAATTTTTCAATTTTAATGGACTTAATTTTATTATCTAGGTAATACCCTTCCAATATAAAATTTAATTTGGGGCAGGCTTAATGTACATACAAATATATGTGCATTTGGATCAAAAAGATTGGAAAAAGTTACTGATGTATCCCATCAACTATACAAAAACAATAAAAATAATTTAGATGATCCTTTATACGTACATATGTATGTATGTAAATTGTATGTACATACATACATAATTACAAGCATACAATGAATGTATCGTTTAATCTTTTATATTTATAAAAATAAAAGATGTCATAAGGATACTTAGCACTGAGTTTCAAATATTTATTGAAAGAATATTTTAGTAACTTTTACTTATGCATACTTAGACGAAAAAAATATTTAAGTTGCAATTGTAATAGTGACCACCACACAACTAGTAGTATATTTGTCTCCCAATAAAAATTAATATGACTCACAAAAATACAATTTATATTCATTGCCTTTTCATGCATTTGGTAATCAATAGAGTTAATTGCAAACAATTTACCATTTCCAAGATGGTATGTCTGCAATATGACACCAGAGTGCACATCGAGAACTTTAATTTGATTGATACTGTCGAATACAAGTATGACATTTAGACTTGGATGATAAACGATACTGGTTGTCTGGACTAATTTTCCGTCAATTGTACAACTTGGATTCGATGTGGAGGATTTGTCAATAGCTCCGCTTTCCATGGATACAGTGCCTCGACTGATACAGCCCACATCCAAGTAACCATCTTGTTTTAAAACACGTTGCTCTGCGGCCATAATTTCATTGATGAAACTATTTTTTTATATTTTTTCTTTTTCTGGCCGTTTTTAGTCTGATTAATTAAATGCTTATAGCAAAAAATATCACACAAAAAATTTATTTATTTTTTTCTTTCTTCGTCTTTTGTTACTCCACTTTTTTCTTTAGCAAAAGAAAAAATTCCAACGAGTGTTACCAGATTTTTTATAATTTATTTTGTTCATTTTGTATTTTTATTTTTGTTTGACTTGCCAACTATTGATTATCTAATAACGGTGCGAAATAAGTCTATTTTATAATTAAAGAACCCCAAGGCGATCGGCTTCAAGCCGTCGCAGTTTTCATCGGCGAAATTTTTATTAATATTTATTTATTTTGTTTATTTATTACTTTATTTATGTAAATCGTTCAATTTAATGTTAATATTATTTTTTCTTCGATGTCTAAACACGGTCCTTCTAACATTTGCTTTAAAAACCGTGTTTAAACATCGAAAAAATTAACATTAAGATCAAATTGAACGATCTACATTTATCAGTAACATGATGTTAGTGTTAATGTTAAACATTTTATGTTACGTGAAGACGACTAGTTAATAACAAATAATACTCAACACCATAGCACAATTATAAAGTACTCGCATATCTACAAAAACAAAAATTACTTGTACTTTGTTAGTGTAAAACTACTGCACATAATGTCAAAATGCTATGAACAGAATATGAGGGAATAAAGGAGAGGAACAGTAAAAATAACTCGAAAAAAATTTTCATAAGAATACAAGAACAATTTGAAAGTACTGCTTGGTATGTCGATGAAAAAATTGTGAAACAACTGTTACGAATCTTCTTGCTTAATACTAACACGTGCTTTGTTTGTTTATGTATTTTGTTTTCTTTTTGACATTTACCAACAAAAACAGACTGTTGTTGTTGCCTTGTTGTATATGTTGTAGCGATACTGTTACCTGATATTATTCTGCCATGTATAATAAATTTATTAGTATTAGGGAGCATATAATGTATAAAAGTGAATACGTAATTAATATGTCTTTAAACCACCACTTCTTGTTTGTTTGTTTCGTTTTTAAGTTACTTAGCTAAACTACAGCTAAGATTTATTTGGCCTGTCAAAGACATAATGTAATTTCAACCATTACTTCTCTTTCAACAATTTCAAAAATTCTCAACTTAACAGAGTGTATGTGTTGTTGTACTTAACTAAATGATAACATGTATATATAAATAACATAGAACTATTGTTGTCTTATTATATTACACGGTGTTTTATGAAAAAAGCTACTTGCTAAATTTTAAAGATTCTATGTTAAATAACATAAAACGAATGAACAAGGTTTGCTCAAGTCCTTTACATACCGTCTACATATAGACATAATATGTGAGATAACACTAACAGAGAGTATCAAATTTGAGAGTAACCATTTTGTTTACATTATATTACATCTTAAACAAGGGGTAAACCATAGTATAATTAGAAAGTATACTTGTAAGAACAGCTGTTTTACAATTTTTTCATGATACACTCTCGTTCCCTTCTGTCAGAACTTGTTTTGTCCCAATTCCCCACCTGCTAATTTTTCCTGTGAGTATTTTAGTCTTCCTCTCCTTATGTCTCCTCATTTTCTGTTTCATAGCATTTTGGGACAATTTGTGAGCAGAGATCTAGTTTACACTAACAA
>MINK01172360.1:0-24969 GCA_001735545.1 Phormia regina
AAAAAAATTGTTTTTTTTTTTTTGATTTTTTAATTTTTAAAAAAAAAAAAAAAAAAAAAAAAAAAAAAATGAGAGGCGTGGGAGCGTAAATTTTTAATTTAAATTGTAGTCAAAACAAATATTGGCAAAATTAAAATGTGACTAAACATTTTTCTACAAGAAAACAACAACATTTTCGTTTAATATTTAAAATTTAAAATTTTTTTAATGCAATACATTTTTCTTTAAATCTCTTATCGTAAATTTTATTTTTCAATTTTTTGTTTTTAAATTATAAATTGTAATTGCTTAAGAAACCAAATTTTCTAATTTTTTTTTGAAAAATAAGCCTAAACTCGAGTTTAGCTAAACTTGGTTAAACCAAGTTTAAGCAAAAATTTCCTTATATTATTAAAGATTATGCTTTAGTTAATCTATAAATAGCACAAAAGTTTAACTAAATCCAAGTTAAATGAGTTTAAATCAAATTATTAAAGAAAAATTGTCTTAAACTGTAGAAAACATAATAAAATAATTATTTTTAATATTTAAGTTAGACTGTTTGTTGAATTATTAATATTATGAGGGTGGCATATATATAAAATAATATTTTTTTCCCTGCATATACTTAGTCTGTTTTTTTCTTTAATTTTTAACAATTTCATTATATGTTAACAATGTGGTTAGGAGAATTTTTTTGTTTGGCTTCAATGTTTGTTTGGTTTTCTTATTGTGGTCTATTGTTAAGAATTGGTATTGGTTTTTTTGTTATTCTCTTTTTTTTTTTTGCTTTTCATACACACAGACGCCCCGTCAATCACTCACGCACCATTTTGACAATTGAATGAATAGTAAATAAATAGAGGGAAGTAAAAAAAAAATATATATATAAAAAGAAAAAACAAGGAACAACAAAATATAATACGTCATGTTTAACAGCAACTTAAATACTTTATAATAACAGGAGTCATTAAAAACTTTAAGCTTCAAAAGCTACAAAAGGATATTTTTAAATTCTTATTAAATAGAAAATATAACTTACTGTGTTGATGATAGCTGGGATAATATCTTCTATGATGACCATTACTTTCTAATGCATAAAAGGCTCCCATATCGCTGGTATCTAAACCTAAACCACTTCCAGCTCCAGCACCACTGCCACCACCTAAGCCAGTACTACCACTGGCCGTTGATCCTAGGCCGCCACCTAAACCATGATGACCTAGACCGGTGGCAGATGCTCCCAAACCATTGGTTTGTGGTGAGCCACCACCAACTAAGCGCGGATTATCATACCAGCTGCGTGCAGCAGCTTCCGCCGTTGAAGTCATATCCATATCAAGTATAATTTTGACAAATTTTTTATAACAAACCCGGGCAAATTAAAAAATTTAAATAAAATTAATAATTTGAGCAAAACCTTTCAAGGATTTCTTTTGCGAGATAAAGAATTTTATTGTTTTTTTCTTTTTCGTTCAAAAACTTTTTTATTTTATCTCTTGGAATTTAAGTTCATTTTTAACTAAAAAGAAGAAAAGAAAAAATTTTATTAAAAAAAAAAAAATGTTATATTTAATTAAAACATAAACAAGAATTTGTAAAAAGAGTTTAACTATAGGAAATCAACTTAAATGCATTTAAAAATAGTTAATTATGGGGTTTTAAACTTAAGTTTTATTATTAATTTATTTATTTTTGTTTTGGGTTTTAATTTGAGGGGTTTTTTTTATTAATTTTTAATAATGCCATCATATACAGCAGCTAAATAATATGTTGGCTTTTTATGGCGTAAAATAGATTAAAATTCATTATCACGTAGAAACACACAAACATACGCACAAACAAACAAATAAAAAAATAAATGTTATTTTGTTTAACACTTAAAAAAAATATTATGTTAAAAAGGAGCATAACAAATGAAAGAAATTCCCAAAAAAAAATTATAATTTTGAATATTAATATAATAAAAAAAAACTTAAAGAGAAGCTTAAACTCTCTGTTAACTAAACTGGGTTTTTAAAAGTTTAACCAAAAATTTGTTAGGAATTTTAAAGATTGTTGTTAAACAATTATACGAAAAGTTTGTTAAAATGTTATTTGAATATTTTTTAAGATAAAAAAAGAAAAATATATATTTTTTTCAATAATTATGTGCGTTTGTATAAAAATTTCAATCATTTTTAGAAATTTTATTAATTAAAGAGATTTATTTTATTAAAATTTGTAGATTTGATGTAGAGATATATAAATAAAAATAAAATTTTGTAGTTATTTGATTTATATCTTTAAAACTTTTCAAAAAAATATATATATTATTTAATATAAATTATTGCTTTTTTTAATAATTTTGCACAATAGATCAACAAATTTAAGAAGAATTTTTTCTATTAAATTTTTTAGTTAAACTTGAAAATAATCTTAAACTTGAGTTTAACTAAACTTGGTTTTTGAAAGTTTAAGATAAATTTTGTTAAGAATTTAAAAGACTACTGTCAAAAATATATAAAAACTTTAATATAATAAAATTTTAATGCATATGGATTAATCATTTTGAAATTGAAAATGAGCCAAATAACAATAAATTATTTTTCTTAATAAAAACATAAAAAATGTCAAGTGATATAAAGAAATATAATGATTTTTAGTTAAGAGAAATGTTTTTCCAATCAAAATTGCAAATAAGCTTAAACTTGTGATTAACTAAACTTGGTTTTAGAAAGTTTAATCTTAAAGATAACAATAAAAATTATATAAAAATATAATTTAAATGGGAATTTTAAAGCAACTGGACTTGACAAAAATTGCGAAAAAAAAAGAATCATATGCAAAAGTTATTGGGTAAAACTATAGTAATTTTCTTTTTTTTTAGAACCATGTGCTCTGATTTCTTTATCAAAAACTTCTTGATTTTTAATTAAATTTAAAACAAGCTACAGTTATTTTTTCCCCCAAAAAATCAAACATGTTTTCACTTCAAGTTCTTTTTTTTATCTAAACAGGTTGTGAAAAAATTATTCTTATCAATTTCATTTGCTAATTAAACAAAACAAAATTTTGTTTAAACAGCAGCAGAAAAAAAGTTTAAACTTCAATCATATTAAATTTCAAATTGTTTATAAAATTTTATGGACTTTTGATTTATAACTGCTAGAGTCAATGAGATTAAATAATACAAAATAATAAAAAATAAAAGAATAACAAAAGTTTTATGAACTTATGGTTAAAGAACTTTTAATTGGTTAAAAGTCCACTAAAAGAAAAAAAAAAAAACATAATTTAAAAATAAACTACAATTTGTTTGCGTGTGGTATTTATGTTATAAATATTTATAATGGTTTTATTATTTCTGTTAAATATATCTTTTCGAGAGCATAATGCATTTGCGGTTTTAAATGATTTTTCTTAAAAGATAAAATGATGTAAGTGACAAAATTCTTTAATAAAGTCCATAAAAAAACAAACCACTCAATGTTAACAATAAAACTCTGTAAACTGCAATGTCTACAAAACCTTTGTTTTTTCCTTTTTTTTTTTTGTAAAATTGATTTTAGTAAATTTTTCTAATGCAATTGAGGTACTATTGTTAATTGAATTCAAAAGATTTGTTTTGTGTTTTTTTCTCTTTGGTTTCTTTTCAATATTTAAACTGGCGCTAACAGTTTTTTTTTTTTTGTTTTACTTTTTTGTTTAAAGAGAAATAAGAAAGTAAACCTTTATAAAGTAGACCTGTCTGTCTCTTTGTGTTTTAAGATGATGTCTTTTGTTTGAATAAATGTGTGGGCGTTTTGTGTATAAATTTGTTTTCTATTTTGATAAAAATAAATTGTCTTGAGTATTTAATATGCAATTGTTGTAATTTAAATAAATTTATTTTAAATAAACTGTCACAATAAGCGCCGATATACAAAAAGTATTTAAATGTAAATTTTGTTGGAAAAATAAATCAAGTGTATAATTTATTAAAGTAAAGGAGGTTTGAATTAAAAAAAAATGTCGTTTCAGTTGAGTCTGAAATTTAGAGTAATAAATGACTTTTACGATTTTAGAATTCGCTGTAAAATTTAAAAAAATTAAAGACAACCATTGCAATATTGAAAAATGCTTCAAAATTCTTTAGAAATTGTACTTAATTATTTTTTAATGTGATTTTATATACAATAGACCTCAAATTTTAAAATTTTTCTACTTCTTTTTACAAAATAAGCTTAAACTCGTGTTTAACTAAACTTAGCTTTGAGAAGTTTAAGGCTTTAAATAAGGAAATTTATAAAAGCTAAAGTAAAAGTTTTATTTCAATATGATTTTAAAAGAAAATAATTCATAGATTTTTATAAAAAAGTGCATTTTTCAAAATATTATATTTTAAATTACTTTCGAAAAGGTTCTGCAGTTAATGAAAATTAAGTTTTACAATTATACAAAGAAAGCTTAAATTCTTTGTAAATAAAATTTTAAATATTTTTCAGTTAAACTTCAAAATAGGCTTAAACTAAAGTTTAACTAATTTTTAGTTTTGAAAAGTTGAAAAGTCATTTGATATAGAGATTTATAAAATATACACAAAATGTTTATAAAAACTAAATTAAAATGAATTTTAATCAAAAAAATTAAAATAGAAATCTATTTTTCAATAAAATTTTATTTATAGTTTATTTTAAAAGATTTTTTAAACTAATATTAAATCAAGTTTTAAAATTGTTTGTATAATATTAAGTTAAACAAAACTCAAGTTTTATATATTTTCAAAAAAAAATTTCATAATAAGCTTAAACTGAAGTTTAGCTAAACTTGGTTTTAAAAAGTTTAAGCCATTTTATGTAACATTTTAAAAAAATAACCACAAAATGTATATAAAAACATGATTAGTTATGAATTCGAACCCTAATTTTTAATAAAAATTCCTTTTTATTTTATCTATTGTGGGTAATAAAAATATTTTTCAAATGATGATATTAAAATAACTATTTTTCTATTACACATTTATTGCTAAAAGGATGAGTTTGTTCTATTAAAAATAGAAAAAAAAATAAATAAATATTGACATTTATTTTTTGTTTAAAGATAACACTATTTGTTTATTTAAAGAAAACACAACCACACATTTTGTAGCAAATAAACAAATATTTTTCTTTTCTATCAAACAAATAAATCAAATGACAGGTAGCACCTCCAAATATTATGAAAAAATAAGAAACGATAACAAAAATTCTAATAATTGTTTTGAGAAAAGAAATATAAAAAATCAAATATTTGTTAAATTTCTTTAAATAATATTGAAAAATAGAAGAAAAAATTGTAAAAAATTGTTGATAACTACTGCTTGCTAAAGATATTGATCAATAGACAATTTGAAAAAAAAGTCAGTTAAAAAAAACAAACACACATACACACAACAAATATTTGACAATTATGTCTTAGAGTAAATTCAGTTCTTTTACATTTCTTATGAATTTTTGAAAAATGTTATCACTAGTTTGGTGATTGATAACAAAAATTTCTACAATTTTCATTAAAATGATAACAAATTGATTTGATATTTTTTTTGGGGGGAAATAAGAAAATTGATAAAATTTTAATTTATGTGATTTTTTTTTTTTAGAATTAAGTATTTTTTTAAAGAGAATAAATATATTTTTTATATTTTTGTGCTGCCGTCGCCAAATGGTTAGTAAATCCAAACTCCCGTGGTATAAAACAAAATTTATATTTTTTGTTTATTTAGAGTTATTTAAGTTGATTTCCTTGATTTTTTTTAGTGAGAGAAGACAAATCCTGCTTACAGTTGTTTTTAATTTTTTTTTTTTTTATATATAAAATTGTTTAACACTTTTCACTTTTTTATAAAATAAATTTTTATTTGAAAAATTGTTGAGGTTTTAATTTTGTTTGCATTGATTTTGTGTAATTTCTATTATTTTAATTTTTCTTTTAGTGCAATTTTTTATTATTTTTTTAAATTATTTTTAATTTTTATCAACATTTCTTTTGTCTGCTTTTAAGACATTTATTTTATTAAATTTGATTTTGTTTCATATAATTTGTTTTACTTTGATTTTTTTCTTTTTCGTTAATTTATCATCACTATTTATCTAATATTTAGATGTTGAGATTTTGATTATACCGTTTATTATTAATACACGCTTTTTTGTTTATTTTAGCGGAAGAATTTGTTTGTTTTAACGCAATAAAGCTAGAAAAACAAAACACAAACGCAAAAAACCTACACTCACGCAAGTAAACACGTCAACGGTCGCAGACCAACTAAATTCATAACGATTGATAACATGAAAACACCTTAAACAAAAAAAAAAACAAAACAACACTCACACATACACCACTACCCCAGCCTTAACAATGAGCAATGAAAAAAAGAGATAACATGATAGCACTATCTCTAAAATAAATCGCATACAAAAGCTCAGGTTATCTGTTTAACATGCTCTTTAAACTAAAATACAAAAACAACAACACTAAGCAAAAACAAAACAAAATCTTTAGACAAAAAAAAGAGGGTTGGTTGGGCTCTATTTGCAACGAAAAGAAAAAAAAAACTCACACACAAAAATGGTTGTCTCCCTAAGCAACGTAAAGAAGAAAAGAGTAAGAGAAAGTTGATGGAGAAAACTAACTAGTGCTACTCTTTACTCTTGTGCTAAACAATATTGTAAGGGCGTTATTAGTTATCTCTTAAAAACCGGTTAAATTAAAATTATTTTATGTTGGCAATACCTTTAGCTCTCTTAACAATTTAACTCTCTGTTATTGTTGTTTTTATTATATGTGTGTTTACTTGAATTTAATCTTAATCTATATGACCATCTCTTTCTTATCATAATTGTCTGTATTCATTCACACCTTGGCATAAAAAAACCTACACATTAGCTCAATGAAAAATTGCATTGTTCAAACAGTGTCAAAACAACCAAACAGACAGACAGAGAGACAAACAAACCGACATATAAACTTCAATATTTCATTAAATGCACGCCTGCATAATTGTTACGCTCTTTGCAAAACTCTCTTTCAGTTTTAATAACAAGAAAAAAAACTCATTTTTTTCTTTCTTCAATTTACTTGAATTTTTGTTGTTATTTTGTATTAAATAGTGTATTATGGCCTCTCTTGTTACCAAAGTTTTAAAATGTTATAAAAACAAAAACAATTCGATGTCGTGTCGTGTCGTCTACCCTTAATGTCTGCTTGTATTTGTTATTCTTATTATTGTTGTAGTTGGCTAGCTACTCGTACGTTTGCTGTCAAAAAGTGACAACAATCATCGATCGTTCCGTTTGTGATTATGCGGTTTATTTATGGTTTTAACAATTGCAGATTTGTCTAGATTTTTGTTATACCCACAAACAAACACAATCGCACACACACACATGTACTCTCTTTATTGCCTTTACTTACTACATACAAATATGCTCCTCTTTTTTATATTTGGGTAAAAACTTAAAGAGTGAATGAAAGCGCTATATACATAAATAAATTAAATTATTTTCATATTGATTTCTTTTATTGAAGCTTTAGACAAAAACAATAACAAAATCTACTCTTAACAAAATTTTGTTTTTGTTGAAATTCATTTCATGCAAATACTAAAAACAAAAAATGTGTAAAAGAAAAAATAAAGAAGAAAATTGCGGAAGCAAATAGCAAGTAGCATATGTGTTGCATGTTCAAAAAGAAAAAAAATCTTCTTACACACACACACACTCTTACACTTGGTGAAAATTTTCTAAATAGAAATTTCATGGTTAAACAAAAATAAACTTAAAAAAAAAAAACCAAATAAAATTTGCAAATTTTATTTTCTTTCAAAACATTATTGCGTGTTTTTGCTTTTATGTTTAAAAGTTTTTTGTAAACCATCTTCCTTTTTAGTCAATGTTTTTATTATTGTTGTATTGGTTGTTGTTCGTTTTGGTGTCTCCTCCACCATTTATATCATTGTTGTAATGTATGAGGAAAAACATTGAAAAAAAAAAAACTTAAAAACAAAAACACAATTCTAACGGAAATGGTCAAAAAAACATTACGACCGACGCCATTACAACATTTGTTTGCAATTGTGTGTGTTTTTTTGACATGGTGTTTTATTTTTTTTTGCAATTAGGTGGATTGTTTTAAAAGTTTTTAATACATATAAAGAGGATATTTTAAAGTTGTTTTATTATAATAATGAAAATAAAAGAAAATGCTTAAGTAGGACAATAATATTAAAAGAATGGCAGCCATTTTTTATAATAGAATTGCCCTATTTTAAGAGAGTGTCATGGACTACGTCTTCAAAACTTATTTTTTATCGAATTAGTTGATTGAAAGTTATTTTCTACATATATTTTCATTCAAATTTTTCACAAAAACAGACCCAAATATTTTCAGTAGATTCCTATATATCGATATTAAACAGCCTTAATTGCTAACAGTTAATAAAATATTTCTTCACTACAGACTTTTCAAAATGATACTCTCCTGGAAATTCATACATTGTTTGTAAATAGTCTTAGATCCTATAAAATGTATATATGTATATTTGTATATTTTGGGTCTACATAAGATTCTTAGCAGATCTAACAATGTCTATGTCCCTGCTGAAAGTAGAATAGAGCTCAAGACGAAAACGAAATATTGCTCAAATACTTGAGTGCACTCGCGAAAACGACTGAACTGCCAAGAGAGCATGCGCTAGTCTTCGCCTAACATCAAAAGGTAGTTATAAATTTGTTTGTATTGTTGGATTTATCACAGGAATTAAACAATATCGCCTAAGTCTTAGATGGATTAATATTAAGGGAGTTATTAGATGACCACAGCGAAGCACGTCTAAGACAATCATTAACATTCCCTTCAAACTCAAGACTAGAAAGTAAGTCACAGTTAAACAACAAAAAAAAATTTCATCAACATACAAGAATGTCCCGCAAGTATTCGAATTGGTATTTATATAGATGTAATTCACATAAAGAATACAGATAAGAGGCCCTAATACAGAACCTTGGGGGACACCAGTATAAAGATTAAATAAACTCGATTTTTTTCCTTTTAAGTCAACAAATTGCGACTTTCCAAGCAAAAGTTTTATATTTATGTTGGTCAATCGAAAACGTGAACAACCTTGGTAAAAATTAATTCACGTTTCCGCGAGTCCACTATAAATTACTTTTTAATATATTTGGCGGATTCTTCTAAATAGAAATACTGTTCCATCGTGTCTAAATGGTTATATGTTTTTTTTTTTAGATTTGAAGAAAATAATTAAATACTATACAAATATTTGACAATTTTTGGATAATAAAATTATTAATTAACTTTGCAATGGAATTTAATTATATTATTTATTAATGTAATTAACTTTTTAATTGGTTTAAAATAATTTTCAGCTGATTACTTTTATTTATTAAAAAGAAGTAATAATAAAATCAATTACATTAGTTATTAATATTAACATTTTAATGATTGGAGCAAAATCAATTAAAAATTAATTAATATAAGCAATTTCGTAATTGAAGTCGATTTACTTCTTTCTGTGTAGCATTGGTAATTCGGAATTGATTTTAACTGGTACTTATTTTGAGTTTATTTTTAATTTGTTAATTTTTTTTTTAATTATGAGTTGATTTTACTGTGTTTCTCCGTCTGTCTGCATGCTGTCTGGCTGGTATATCGAGTATATCGAGCCCCCGTAAAAATATCGTAACCAATAACATTTTCAAAATTCGTGTTTTGATAAAAATCTATAATTTAAATTTATTTACATTATCTGTCAAAATTTCATTGACGTATCAAGTGTCAATTCAGATTTATTGCGAAAACATATTATTGTAAGTGACATTTTTCATACAAATAACACAAAAATCCTTCTCCTGTAAAGTTTTGTTTTCTGTACTTACGATATTTTCGTGGTTAGGGTTCGATATGTCGAAATTTTAAAGCCAAATTCGCACAAAAATATCTAATGAAAATTAAAAAGTATTCAAAATTTTAATAACAGGGATCCTCAATTGATCTACTATATACTATAAACTACTTCGATTATTTTGTAAATTGTTATTAAAAATGTTGGCGGTTTTACTTACGGCTACAAATAATTTGTTCTATTAACAACTTTTTTAAATTTTCCACCTTTTATTGCGAAAAAAACATTATTCTATTTCTAAATTATTTTTATTTGTACTTTGATAACATTAGGGAAGAAAACTGTATACTCCTTCTATAATACCTAAAGTACCTGAAAGGGTTAACATTTATTTACTTGGTACTTAACTATGATCAAATAAAATTGCTTAAGCTCATAAATATTTTAAATATACTAATTAAATGAACAAAAACAAAAAAGATACACACATAATACAAAGTACATATGAAAGTTAAAAACTTCTCTGCAATATGGATAAAATAACATAATCAGGGATGGTGAATTGTATAAATTCCTTAAGTAGATAAATATGTATAATATTCAGGAAAAGATAACCCTATAATCCAACTCATAAAAGATCTGCGCTTTTGAAGAGCGTGATAGTAGCATAGATATATATTCCTTCTTCTCATAATATTATCAGTTATGAGGGAAGCATATATCTATAGGTTACCCTTAAGTATCGGACCAAGAAATTAAATGCCTTTTCTAGAGCAGAAGAATTTTTGGTATTCTTTTCATTCATTAATTCCTTCATAATAAATTATCTGATTAGGGAATAAAAGAATCATTATGCATTTTTATTGTTTATTATGCTCAGTATACAATTAGATATATTGATATTTACCAAGTGAAATTCCTGAATTATCTCTATTATATCGATGGTAAAATCGGAGAAATACCTACAACAACTATTTATGTCTTTAAACCACTAGTTTGTTTTAGTTTGCATATGGGGTTCTCAAGTTGGAAAACATTGGTGTCAATCAGCGAAAAACTCGAAATTTAACTTTTGTGTTGAAATATCATTTCACTGTCAATGCTTTAATACAGAAAAAAGTAAAAATCGACTTCAATTACGAAATTGCTTATAGTAATTAATTTTTAATTGATTTTGCTCCAATCCTCAAAATGATAATATTAATAACTACAATGATTGGGTTTATTATTACTGTTTTATACTTAAATAGACATAAAAATTGACTTCAATATATTTTATTTCTATATTTTTATAGACAAATCTTTCAATTTTCTTCAGAGCCGTCAATTTATTTCAAAAATAATTTATAATCAATTAGAAAGTTAATAATATTAGTAAAAATATATTTCAATTCGAATACAAAGTTAGTCAATAATTTGATTAAAAATTTATTTAAAAAATTTTTTTCTGTGTACAGGAAATAATGAACATAAAATTTTTCATAATAAATCTTTATCTCCTAAACTACTCATCAGATCAAACTGATCTAAGCCTTCAGGTAATTTTTCTTTTAGTAACCCCGTGATAACACAAGATAAACTACAGGGCACAGTAGTACAGAATTGAAATTTTCTGGAAATAAATTTGCGGCTTCTAATACGCGTGTTATATGTACATAACATTTTTTCAGAGACCGTCTTTTATTTTAAGTTTAGAAAGGGGTCCCCCATGCACTTCAATAACGGAGCTATTAGGTCTTAAAATAGGTTACTTTTGACATAGACAAATTTTTACCGATTAACTTATATGCTTGCTTGTGTTAATCTGCTTTCATTTTCAATTTCCATTAAGTATTATAATTTTAACAATTTTTCGTCCAGATTTTTTCAATATATTTATATTGAAATGTTTTTACTTAATTTAGCTGAAAAACAAAATTATATATCAAATAGAAAAAACTAGAATTCTATACCTCTCCTGAGTGCAAAAATAAACGATTTTGAAATTGAAAATTTTAGAAAATATGGTATTCAGTATTTATATATCATTTTTTCTTTAAAACAAAATTTTACTTAGGATCATAAAATAATTACATTTTGGAAAGATACCTTCACAGAGTTCATTACAGGATTACAAATTCGGGGGATTCCTTTTAAAAAATTAAAATTGTTTATATAATATAATTGATATAATTTTGATATCAAATATTTGTAGTAAAACAAAAACAATTTCAACAAAAATCATACAAATTATGGATTTTGTTTTCATATAAACTTTTCTAACTACCATGATTCTTAATTACAAATAAAAAGTATGAAGTAAATATATTTTATGGGACCCAGAATATCTGGCTTAAAAAGGTATCAGAAAATAGTAACTTTTGATGGATAATAAAAGTATTCTTCCTTCATCTAGTATACAATTATCCATGCCTGATTATATATAGTATATCATTTCGGAGTTAATAATAAAGGGGGAAAACATAGTAAAAAAAAAAATAGTAATACAAGTATGAAAAATTACATATAATTAACACTCAAAAGTAAAAATCACTTTTTTTACAGTTTTTGGCATCAGTTTATAGTTCTTTTTTAGTCTGCTTTCTATTTATTTTATTTTTATTATCTTTATAATGCTATTTAAAAAAAACAACAACAAAAAAATCTATTTATGAAGGCATCTATTCACCCTCTTACAATTTTTGTCTACCCCCCTTCTGTGTATATGTACTAGCACCAGAGAGCAGTAAAGGAAAATAAGAGGATGTTAGTGAATAGTAAATTTCTTTTTCTATAGATCTGCAGAAAAAAAAAGAATCCCAAAAGCCCGGTTAAGGAGTTGTTTTTTTTATAGTTCGTGTTGTTGCATATAGAAAACAAATGAAAAGCGAAAAACAAAAATTGTAGGAAGAAAAACAAATAACCAAACAACCGACAACCAATTCAATACGACATTGAAAACATGGATAAATGTGCAAGAGCAAGGATACACAAAAATGATACAAGGATATATTTTGGGGTCTATATAAGTGTATGTGTGTTTCTGTGTAAGAGTGAGTGTATGTATTTAGTATTATACTTACTTGTTATGCTAACTAAATGAATAAAAACTGAAATGAGAGCATAATACAATAACAATTCACATGATGCCCGTTTATAATCGTATACAACAATGTGCTTGCCACAAACACACATACACATTGGCAGACAGACAGACAGATTCAAACACAACCATTTTAACCTCTGATTATGCTAGATGCTGCAGCTATACGGCGGCTGCTGTATTAGACAAAATAAATATGAATGGAGACGGATAAGTTAAGTTGACTGTAGAGATGAAATGCTTGGTTAACCGTCTGTAGGGAGAATAGGAGGTGGGGTTAGCCATGACTGTTGTTGGTATTTTGACTGCATTTTTGTTCCAGTTGAAAACTTAAATAATGATTGTTTGTATGTTTTATATTTCAATGTAGTTTTTTTTTATATTTTATTTTATTCTTTATTTTTGGTGTATAGTCTGGCTGCATGGCTGGCTGTCTGCCAAATATGCAGACAGACAATTATGTCTCCCTCTATTACTTTAGTATTTGTTTGCATTTCCGACCAATATACTATACTACTGTATTTTGTTAGACATACACACACACATATATAGAATGATGTTTAAAAGAGAATGAGTGTGTGTATTTTTGTTGCTGCAGATTTACGTTTATTATTATTATTTTTTTACCGGCAAAAATGTTATTAAGATTACAAAAATAAGCATAAACTTTTTTGAATAAAAGTGAATTATTTAAAGGTAAAAACGACTTTTGTAAACTGTAATGCATATTAAATAGGAAATTTAAACAAAATCTAATTAAGATTTATAATAAAAGGAACAATACTTCTGAAACTTTCTTTAAAACATGTTTTGCAAATCGAGTGGCCTTTCAGTATTAAATCAATTCATTCAGAGATACAGGATAAATCCATAGGGTAAAGTCGAAGTGTAGAGCTAATCTAGAAAGGATTGAGTGACTAATATGGATGTAGTAGTGAATGACTGGAAAGACAGATTACAAAAGATGGATGGTTGTATTTTATATACCCGTATCTGATATATTCAGATCTTCCATTATCTGAAATCAATTGCTCTACAACAAAGAATCCTCATAGCTACTCAGATCTCACAAGAGTTGAATCGAAAATTATATGAGGGATCATTAGTGTTTACACTTGCCTTTAAAAAACCTTAACATTCGATCTCAGCGAAGCATTCACTGAGACGGTTTTTGAAGAAGACGTCCAAACATTGGATTATCCTGTAGCCCAGATTTCACAACACTTCAGTGTCTTTATAGAAATATCTATTCTATAGTATCCAATTGTATTACCATAGAAGTTAAAGACACATTTTATTACAGATATTATTGTAGTGAAAAGAGCCGGATCAATCGCTCTGGTGGTCCATAGACGTGGGCTTCTTTCTTGGTCATGTATTTAATGAAGTATACCTCAGGTTTGTTCTGTTTAGAGGGAGCTGGTGTGGGTTTAACAATATCAGGTTGAGCTTCTGGTTTCTTGTGCAACTCATAGATAGGAGTCTTTTCTTCATTTTAAGGAGCTGGGCGGACAATCTAGGAGCAGTAGGAGCGCCATAAATGGTAGCAGGGGCAGCAAAATTGGCAAAGCTATGTTCTAGTAGCAATTGCTGGTAAACATGGGGTTTAGCTGCATAAGCTAATGAAATATTTAAATGAAAATACTAAAAATCAATACACATAAAATTTACACACATACACTCACCATTTAAAAGTAAAACTATTTGATTTATCAACGTTAGCTTGTGAGCGATTTCACTTGGTTCACTTCTGCACTGCATGTAATTAAATGGTGAAGAGTCGTTAAACTTTAAATATTGCTTGGTATTTGACACGATTCTCCTTATCGCTCTTATGCGAAGTGCCATTCCAAGTTGTGGAGCTTTTCTAGGACTTTATTACATTGTAATTAAAGCTAAACTTCGATTATAATATTTTAATATGATTCTAACAAATTTTTATTATTTTGTAAAGATATTCAGTCTGAACTACTGAACAAAACTGATCTTAAACTAAAGTGAATCAAATTACTAGGAACGAGGTGATTCACTTTAGTTACAAAATTGTTTAACATGAAGAACCCTCTACAAAAAATAGTATTTAAAAACTCTTTCAAGCCCAACATCAAATCAAAAACAATTTCTGCCTCAATATAGGGTGTAGACGCAAAAAATAAAAATACTATCAAAAAAGATTTCACTGACTTTTTAAAAGGTAAAATAAAAAGAGAAAAACTTTCTTAAATCTTACATAAAATAAGGAATAAAAAATAATGTTTTTTGTTAAAGAGGGTTGGGAAAGCGTTACGTGAATAAATTACGAAGACTGTTTTGATTATTGGTGGTTGCTTGCAAACGTCTTCAGCTGTAATAGACATAAGAGGAAGATTCCAATGACTATTGATAAAAGTTCAATTTCTTTTTATTTTATTTATTTTTTTCATAACCTCTTAATATTGGTAACTTTATGACTTTTAACAATTGCTACTTCATGTGTCAATTTATGGCTATAAAAATGAAATCAGAAAGTTAACAGGGATAGAAAGAAAGCATAGAGAACATTAAATATTGATCAGAATTTTTTTGAATGAATATTTAGAAAAAGAAAACGAAATCAACAATTAAAGTAATAACATAAAAAATAATTTAAAATGTTTAAAATCTCTAAAAAAAATTAGTTTTAATTGTTTATTAACAAAAAAAACGTAAAATTATTTAAATAAAGTGCTACAAAATTGTCGCGTTTAAGCAAAAATTGTAAACGAACGTATTGGCAGGAAGACAAAGCGGTAGTGGCCCCGTTAAGATTTCGATCGTTGGCGGTGGTCAGAGAGGTTCTAAAGTTTGGCGACGTGAACGTATCGAAATGACAAATGATCCAGATTTGGATGATTGTGCTTTTTTATCAGGTAAAATAAATAAATAAATAAATAAATAAATAAATAAATAAATAGTTTCATGTTATATATTAGTTAATAAAAATAATATTTTAAAGGAAATAATTTTTAACATCATATTACGAATTAAAATTATTATGTTATGTTTATCTGTCTCTAAATAATTTAATTTTATTTTTAATTATATCCTCTATAAAATTCATAAACTTTTAAATTAAATTTCTTAAGTATTTACTCTGTCCTCATAAAATACGAGAGTAAATTAAAATTTCTATTTAATTTGTATCCCAAAATATACTCACTAAACGCCTCAAGTTAGACTAATAATTTTTAATAACTCACAAAACAATTTAAATTCATAGTGAACTAAAAAGGCTGGCAAATGTCAGCATCCTTTTAATCTATTTCCTCTCTAATAAATTTTTAATTACAAGAATATTGTAAAATATTTTATTAAAAACAAAATCCTTTTTATTACACTTTTGTTACAGGTGGTGAATCTAGTGGCGGACGACAAACACGCAATGGTGTCGCAGTATGTTCACAAAAACGTGCCCTCCTAGTGGCTGGCATTGTATTGGGTTCACTCCTGCTGACAGCCTTAATAATTGCCTACGCTGGTCCCTCAAATGGTAAGAGATTTTTTATTTCAGTCTAAAAGCTTATTGTAACAAAGAAAAATAATAATAATAATAACATTGTTATAAAACATAAAAAAATGACACTCTTTCTTTCCCTTCTCACTCTATCACTTGTTATTTGTTCTATATATTTTTTCACGTTTTATTATTTTGTTAGAATTTTATTTTTTATTATTTAAGCCAACACATTTGAAATCAGTCATTTATTTTTGTTTTTTATTTATAGCAGTAAAAAAGAGGGTTTAATTCTATTAAATATTTAATGCTAGAATATGGGAAAAATAATAATTTGAGTTAATAAATATGTTTTGTAAGTGACAGTTTAAAAAAAGTAATAGAGTTTTTAGTGTCAATATATGAAAATAAATTGAGGTCAGAATTTTTAATAAGTATTTTAATAAATCATACTTCTGAGGAACTATGAACTATGATTATAATCATTGTAATGTGAAACAGGTGGCAGCAGTTCTAAAAAAATAAAAACAATGCGACGAAGACATTAATTTTTTTTATATATATGACATTTAACACTTCAGAGGGTAAGCAAAAATAATCAGCTGATTAAGTGAGATCATCTGTTTGAATTTGCCTTGAATTTGTATTTTATCGCTTATGGTTTGATTAGGTCATTTATACGCTTTAGACAAAATAAATTTTCAAATAATGATTTTTCTAAATAAATATAACAAAAAATGCTAATAAGCCCAAAACATGCAAATATCATTTGCTACTAGAACCAAAATATACCACAACATATTGATTTCAAAATTCTTAAAATTATATAAAACGTATGAATTTAACTGCAATAAAATGCTATTAAGTTATTATAAGAAATATTATGCTCTTAAATATTAAGTATAAGAAAAAGTATATAATTAAAATTGCTACGATATGCTTTAGGTAATGATATTCCCATATGTGATAAATTATTTTCATAAGACCAAACTATGATAAAAAATTCTATTGGAACCAAAATATGCTGCAACAAATCGATTTTAAAATTCTTAAATTTTTCTTAAACGGAAAAATAAAACCATGTGACAGAAATCATTCTCACACGATAAATAAATCGATATATGGATAAGTCTAGAGACTATTCATATTAAATACTCTGTAAAACGTGTTGGTTCAGAAGTTTTCCCTCAAAAGGATTTAAAATTTGTGAAAAATGCAAAATTTCGAAGAATATATGAATAATATATTTACGAAGGTTATATCAACCGATTTATATTTATATAAATATTTTTTATACATTATTGTAAGCTCTGATCTAAAAAAGATATACAAAATATCTCTTATAATTTTCGAGTTAAGTACCTCAATTTAGTTTTTTGATATATATCCTAGTATGTACGACCGATTAGATCAGATTTTTTGAGTAATAAAATCGATATAGCAAATTTTTTTTTGGTCGAAAGAGTGTTGATTCTCATTTTCCTCTAAAACAAAATTTTCCTTAGCAACATATAATAGTTTTATACTTTTCTGAAAAGTAGCTTCACAAAGATTAATTTAAAATAAAAACAAATCCAATAACTTATGTCATCAATGTACACAAACTCCTTAATTGGACCCATTTTATATGAAAGAATTGAATTTAGTCTTTATTTTCTAAAATCGCAGAGTAGAAATATGTATGTTTTTTATGTTCAATCGAAATCTAGGGGAGTTCGGAGAAAGGTTTTCTTTAGTTCACATTGATTTTATTTTAAATATTTATAATTTATCACAAAAAAAAAAAAAAAAAAAAAAAAAAAAAATTTGGATTCTATGTTTCAATATATAAAATTTTTTAAAATCGGACGAGAAAAATAATTTGGCAAACGATTAAAAATTGTTTATGTTAGAGATACCCTATTTGTGCCCCCTCCCTCCTCCTCTGAGGGGTCTATTAAAATTGTACAAATCCAAACAGCCTTTCAAAAGGAACAGATTTATTTCCAAAAATTTTTGATTCTGTCTCACTGTGCACTGGATAGTGGACTTTAAATTGGGATCATTTAAAATCATTTAAAATTTCATCCTTATGGTTTCCTTATTTATATCGACCATTAAACTATATACGTGCTTTCGTTTAAGAGATATCGTCGGAAAAGTATGAACTTTAGTTACGACGAACACTTGCATTCTGATTTCAATATACAGACAGAATTACGGTCATAGCTAAATCGATTTAAAATTTTACTAGCTTTCCTAAATATATGTTTATATTTTAAGAGATCTTGATCGAATATTTCGACATTTTATACACGGAATAACAAAGATAATTAAGATACATCCATAAATTTTTTAGAAAGTATACAAATATATGGGCCATTATCAACATTTTTTGATTAAAAGGTGATATTATTCTAATTAAGATTTTGAAAAAAATTTGCTAAAAATAAGGATCGAAAATTATTTGATTTGATACCTATTTATCCACATATATAATACTAAAGTATGTAATCATTTTTTAACCCATGAAATTTTTCTGGTCCTTAAGAGACAAAAATTTGGGAGGCGATTAAATTTTTTTTTTTTTTTTAAGGCTTAGTAGAGAAGTGTACAATTGTATATTTTGGAGAGGGGGAGGTTCACATAGAAAACATTAGCTAATATTTGTTTCTTATGCGATTGAAAATATTATAGGTATATATTCCCTGATATTAAGGTCCTTCTATAACCGCCTCTGTACTCATCTCAACTTTTAACATTTAATATGTTTTTTATAAATGTATATATTTACATATACATATATAAAAATCATAACCTCAATTTTTGTTATATTTTTGCGGTTTGTTAGTATTTAATTATTCAATATCCTGTCTACAAACAAATAACATAAAATGGAAACAAATAAATAAATTGCATCATATGATACCCATAGCAACTTGTACAACAAGCTAAAGTTAAAGTCGTATTCATATCAAATGTGGGTTTCCCACTATATATATGAAAGAGTATTATTATTACTCTTATTATTATTATTACTCTTATTATTATTTGTATACTAATTGAATCATTGTGCAATATGATGATAACAATATTTACATTTATATTGTTTTATTTTCTACTTATGTATATGTATTAGTTATTGCTGATGCTGTCGTTGTTATTTTTACAATTTACCTTATAAATGCATTATTAATGCAGTTTTTATGTTGAATCTACTGGGAGAAAATGTAGAAAAAAAAACATACAATTTCTATAGACAGTCTTTGTAGTTTTTGTTATTCCTTGTTTGTATGTATGTGTATTACTGACACAAAGGTATCCTTTGAAGTTGATATGATTAAAAAAAGAAATGTTAAGAGTGTTTTATTAGAAAATGTTATTTTAAAATGTTTCCAAAACTGTCTGTTATATGTAAGGATTACAATTCTTTGGAAGGTATTTAAAAAGATAGACATAAACAATTTGTTTTTTCTTATAATCATTATAATTTTCTAGTATTCGCAATTTTATATATCTCATTGCATAGATTTCATTTCAACATTTTGCTAAAAATGCACCTGAAGCTTTTAAAACTAACACATTTTACCTTTATACCCTATAGTTGCTTATGAAACCATTTATAAGAAAAAAAATGTCTGTGTAAATTCAAATGGTCTGTTTGGTCTTTCATTCTATTCTGGGAATGTGTTGAACGTTACAAAAGGTGGCCATAACTACGAACACTAAAAGCCTGTTTGTTTAGCCACTTCAATTAAAAATTCAGTGTTCCATCCTTTTTCATCCTATTTGATGCACTTGACTTGTCCATGTCGTGTTTGTTGTTTTTATGATCCCCAATGATGTTTATTAGATAAAGTATTTTTCTTCAATGTCAGGAGACGTGGTTTTATGTTTGTTATGAAAAGTACTTATGTTAAGCATTAATAATTCAATCTATCATGGGTAGTGTTAGTATTATCAATGATTACAAGGACAAGTGGAAGATTGTAATTAAAATAATTTACATTTTTTTAATGTAAATAAATGAGAATGGAAATTAATGTGATTAGACTAATGCTAATGTATAATAAATAGATATTTTCGTAATAAATGTATAGACATATATTCGTTTTTAATTTAAGTCCACTGAGTTGTTGCATTGATGCAGATTAAGTTTGACATTAGATCTGAAATTAAGACAGCTTTTTGTCAGTCTATCTGTCTGTCTGTCTGTCTGTCTGTTGAAAGCAACAACGTAGGGGGACGAAATTAGGATCAAATATTTATCTTACATGATGTTGATTTTCAAAAAAGTTATGTGCTAAATACAGGGTGTCCCATGTTCCTACATATCTTACTTTTCTGTTGATATTTCTTAAATAAGAGCATCTCTGAAACGAAATTTTGTATAGATGGTATAGATATAGATTTGGCCGAGCTAAATACAACATTGACTTTAGTTTTCGAGATATGTGTTTGTATAGAAAATTTAACTTTAATTTGGCGTCATTTGAAATTTAATCCTTATGCGTGGATCACGCCAATTTTATGGTTTCTAAATTTATATCGGCGGAAAAGTATGAACTGGTGTTGCAGCGAATACTTGCTTTCTGATTTCAACAGACGGACGGACATAGCTAAATCATCTCATAATTTTACCAGTATTCCTAATATATGTTTATATTTTAAGGAATATTTTGAAATGTTACACACGGAATGAGAAACCCAATATACATACCTCCAAAGATGTTATCAAAAATTTTTGATTTTAGGCCCTTAAATGACAATGTAATGATATTTCAAAATCAGATGAAAATGTTAAGCTATATATTGAAAAAAGTAAACCAAAGTATGGCAAACTTTAGATATCTCAAATATCAAATGCAAATAACCTAAGAACTATAAGATATAAAAAGACATTATCGAGGACTTTAAGAAAATTTGAAATCTCATAAGAAAAAATGTTTTACAAGTAGTTAAAAACAATTTATGTCTGAGGTTCTTTAAGTCCCAATGGCTTCAATACTTAAGAGTCTGTAGTTCCCTCTTCAACAATGAAATGAGTGAAATTTTGTGTTGATCCAACTAGTCGATTAGATGTTACAGATTTATTTTCAAAAATTTTCGAAAAAAAATATTTTTTTTTTTTACAAAATTAATTGTACTAAATCGAATTCGACGTACTAAATATTAAATAAAAATATGTGGGTTCATGTATTTAAATCGTAACAGTAGTTCTTGAGTTAAGGTCAAATATAGACGTGTGGGTATGTTTTCTTTAAACATAGACTCCTAACTTAAGGCTCCGTTAATCTACCGTAAATGTAAATGTAGAAACGTAAAGGTAAAATAAACGTAAATGTAGCTATTGCTTTGAAAATATCAGTGATGTCAGTAAGTCTTATTTTATTTGAAAATCGCTAAATTTAGTGGTTTGTGTTTTAGAGATTTGTAAACAAAACGAAATTTATGCTTTTATGACAAACATTTTTAACTCTACATTTTTTATATAATTATTTTGAAAATGTTTTAGTGAAGAAATCAAAAAAGTAATTTATAAAATTGATAAACTTTTTACAGCGATTTTTTACATATGTTGAAAAAAAAGCTATCCACATTGTTCTTACAGCTGTCATTTAAAAACATATAGCGATCTAATTTGATTAGGTTATTACGTTACATTTACGTTTTTGAGTACATACATACGTATGTATAACTCTCATAAGCAAAACGTGTCAACTGTTTCCCTACATTTACGATAGAATAACGGAGACTTTAATCATTAGTGAGTTTTGACTGATAATAACTATTTATAACTGAATTCACGTCAAAACCTTTTTCATTTTTTATTGTTTATTACAATGTTTTAGATGAAACAATAAAAAAAAGCAAAAAAGACTCTGAAGGAAGTACTTAGTGATGAAAAAGAGCTGCAGAAGTTCTTTTTTAACCCATCCTTGATGGGATGCAAAAAAGACTCTGAAGGAAGTACTTAGTGATGGAAAAGAGCTGCAGAAGTTCTTTTTTAACCCATCCTTGATGGGATGTTCTTCTATTATACTTCTTATTAATTGCTTTGGAAGTACTTCTCTTAAAACTATGTTTATAAAAATTTTTAACAATATTTTCACTTTAGATTTATTAAAAGATAATTAAAATGCATTAAAATTTGTAAAAGTTTATTTTTCTTAGAAATTACTAAGCTTTTTTTCGTGCTGAAAATTATTATTTTTTTTCACATTTTTGGAAGTAATTATTAAGAACAACCCCAACAAAAAAAATATGCATTTTGTACTTCTTTTGAAAAGGTGAATATATTCTTTCCTAAAAGCTCTTGAAGGTTTTTTGGTGGGATGTTACTGATGAGTTATATTTCTTAGCTATTTAGGTGTATTGATTTGTAATCAAAAAATGTCCTTGAAAAACAGATAATAAATTTTAATTAATACTTTGTTGTTTAATGCTAATCAATGCTTATTATCTCATTTAGTAATATATTTCCTTAAATTTTTGTTACAAATGGTTTATTTTCACATAAATAAAATTAAAGTAATACAATAAATAATATATCATACTTACTGAGTAATCAAAAAAGTAAAGACTCTATAAATTATATAAATTAGCAGCAATAAAAAGAAACAATTATCGTTTTATTTAAATTTATCTCATCATTTTAATAAAAATTAACATTTGAATATTTATTCTCTAATATTTCAACTGCAGCTAATTAAATATTTTAATTTATTTAACCACAACTAATTTGTAAATACATACAAATTTATTATTATTTTTTAATTACATATATTTCCAAAAGAAAAAAAAATTATTTACAATTAAAGCACCCAACACCAGTATTGTAAAATATTTCAATTTATCTCTTATAATAATTAAAATATAAATTTTTAATAAATTGAAACAAAACTCAAAAAACAGGACACTTAATCACTCAAATGCAAATTATTATGGGTTATAATAATTTTTAATTTTAATTTTATTCATTAAATATTTTGTAACATTTTTAAAAAATCCGATTCCTTTTATTTTTTATTTATTTTTAATAAATAAAATACAAAATTATTTATGGCAAACATGTATTTACATAAACAACAAAATCAAAATACATTAAATATTACTTTATATTTATTACTTTTAAATACATAATTTGTTTTTTCTTTTTTCGTATTTTGTTTATATTTTATGTATTTTATTAACAAAAAAATAAAAATAAAAAAATATATAAATATCTCTATTATGCTTGTTTGATTGGTAAAAATGTGAGTAAAAGAGTTCAATACAATTTTTTTTATTTGTGAGTAAAATCCCCCCGAAAAAAAAATACAAAATTACATCAACAATGAAACACGACATTCATTACAATCCCAATAAATAAAATAAATCTATTATACTATTACTACTACTATTTTGTTTTTCTTTGTAACCCACTTCCTATTTTATTGTATTATTCTTCTTGTTCTAGTTCTACTTCAAATTCTATTTTCTTCAATTTATTTAGAAATCATTATGTACTACTACAACTACATGGCATGTTTGTTGTGTCAGAATAATGTGTCAATCATTTCCTTTTCCCTTCATTTCCTTCTACCAAAAAAAGAAAAAAAAAAACAATAAAAATTAATCTAAAAAAAATAAAAGCTGAAACATTTATATCCCTCAACCCACCATTCAAAAATAAATTATCCCTATTTTTTTTTCTATTCGTATTGTTTAAATTGTTTAGTGATTTTCATTGTACAAATGAATATTTTATAAATGTTTTAGAAAATGACTTTATTTTAAATAGACATTTTATGGAATTTTTAATACGAATTTCATATATATTTGAGTATATTTATAACTAAAATATTATTTTAATTTAGTGCTAAAATACATTGTAAATTCCAATATCAATTATGGTTTTTAAGTGTCTTCAAAGTTCATTAAAAATTAAAAAAAAAATCTCTTGTACCAACTTTGAGAAAACAGAGCTAAGCACATTCAAAATTTGTTGCCTTATCCGACTATCTATCGACGAAAATTTAAAGTATTATACAGCACTGTGTATAACATAAGCAACAAAATTAAATGTTAAATTGAAATGTTAAATTATATTTTTAAGCTAAAAAATATGTAACAAAACTAATTTCATAAAATTGTTAACATATTTGGCTATTAACTAAAATGTGTATTTTCATATGTTTACCTCAATTTTGTTTCTTTTGTTCTGCACAGTACTGTGTATATATACCGAGTCAAAACAGAAACAATTTTAAATTTGAAAATTTCCAAAATTTTGTGCACTCCTTTTTCACTAAAGTAAAATTTTTCTTAAGAACATATAATAATTTTATAGTTTTCTCAAAGGTATCTTCACAGAAAAAAGTCACCAATTAACAAATATATATGAAAATAATTCATTCAATTAAAAACTTGCTTAAATTTGCACCTCTCACCAAAATTATTATATCAATTACTAAAAACTATAAAAAATACAAAACAGAAAAAAATCCCAATTAATAAATAAATTAAATCAATCAAGTAGATAATTGAATGAATTAAAAATGTGTAAAGGAAATAAAATTATACCAAAATTTATTTTTTATTTTATTTTTTCTTGAA
>MINK01172361.1:9174-30449 GCA_001735545.1 Phormia regina
TTTATATGAAATTGATCGATAGAGACATTTAAATCTAATAAAAGTGACAATATAACTAATGTGACTATAACAGTGATGACTATAAACGAAAACTACGGTATTTAATATATGTAACATCTACCTTTTGAAGTATTTAAATTCAAATTATAAAATTCTTACACAGAAAAGAAATCAAAAGTTTTTAAGTAAATACAAATATTTGTTGGTATACTATTAAAAATGTTAAATATTTGTTTAAATGAAATAATTGTGAATTGTCGTATTTACAATTCATCCTGATGGATTTCTTCACATCGAAAAAATATAATAAAAATACGTTTTCTTTTTTTATTTTAAGTAATAATTTATGCCCCTATTCTCTATCTCGACTTTTCGTTCGGTTTATAGACGGAAATCACTCACAAATAGTATTCCCTAAGACAATATAATTTTTTCGTTCGAGTTGCGTGGTTTGTGTCTATGATATACTTTGTTTTCAAATGAGATGTTGCCAGCTTTAAATACAATATGAATCTATAAAAATTTTTGAAGAATTTTTGTTTAAATTTTCTTTTTTTTTTAACAAGTTAATACAGATTACAATAAATCTGACAATTTAAAAAAATAAACGGAATAAAATAAAAAGCTATTCAAATAAGAATATTTTTGAATTTTGGGAAGTCTGTTGAAAGTTTTTAATGCGGTGGTTGTCTTCCGATGTAGGTATACAATACCAATAAAATACCATAAATAACATTTGATTTCAGTTTATAAAGCATGTCCGTCGGACTGCTTTTGAATTGGTGATTGCAATAGTTATGAGAAACTTTATGGACTTACTTATTTAACGATGTCCCTATGGTAGTTTGTTTATGTAAAAGTAGTGTGCAAAGTATCGAGCCCACGTGCATAATATCTTTTCTGAATACGGGTACAATCACATACATAAATGCATTTAATATACATACATATAAGATGGATATATAATAACAAATTGTACTTCGAAAGGTCCAAAGTTGTCCATAAGTCTTGTAATTGCTGTTCAAATTTGGAACTAAATATCACTCCTTACAAGGATTAGTTATGTCTCAGCTCCCATATAAGATTTTCCCCAAAAATAAGTGATTCACATACATAATTGTCGAAATTTACCGTTTCGAAATGTGATTTCTTCTGGGAAAGATACACATACTCCTAAGAATATCTCAATTTTAAACATTTCTTTATACTTGAATAAATAATTCAATACATTTATCCATAAATCATGAAAATACAAGTTTTGTTTCTTTGCAGCAATTCAAACGGTAAGAAAATAACTAGTGACTGTTTTGACATTTCATTCGACTATTATCGACAGAATAACAATATTTTAGTCAAATTACGTAATTATTGCAGACAAAAACTGAAACAGTCGCAAGTGACATAGATGATGATTAAAAAAAGTACTCAATAAAATTTTAGTAAAAAAAAGGACAAAAATCGAAATAGATAATAGGGCCATTAATTTATGTTAGTTTCAAGGTTGGAAACCGATATTGATTTAATACTGTTTAAAGCAGGTTACCGTAACTGATACCGATACCGAAATTATCATTTTGTTAAAAATACCGGTTTTCAAATACCGTTTTCCCTACTCTATTAAAAATTATAATTTTTTCATTTCAAACTGTCGTGGTTCTATCCTGGTGACGAGAAGTGTTTATCGGTGAATATAGACTTTATCGTATAAACTGAGAATGTAAAAGAAAATTTAAAACCTTTGTAAGTAGAATCCGACAATTCACAAAAAACGCCGAAAATCCCAAAATTGTGTTTTTTTCACATTTTTCCAAAGTCCCGTAGATATTGAATCAAAACTTTTAACAGCATATTATAAATTCTTAAGCTTCATTCAGCTTGTCGATTTGTGCTTTGGGATTTTAGAAAATATAGAATAAAGACAGCATTATCTTATTTTACCCAAAAAGTTCGCAAATATATCCACAATTTGCAAAAAATTTGACTTAACAAAAATTAAATGATTTTTTTTTATAAAATGATTCAGTAGAAGTATGCTTTTGTGAATGGTATTATGGAATAAAAAAATATATACTTCAGATTTTTAGCTTAAAAGTTTTTCATGATAAAAATTTAAAAGAAGATAAAATTTGTGGCATAAATTTCAGTATAAATAATTTTTCTTATCGTTTTAATTCGTTCTAATAAACAAATCTAACAACTTTTTAACATTATTTTTTGGTACAATTACGTAGTGTTCAGAATTCTGATAAAAATTGGCTTTCATTTAATATTTTAAAGATATTGTTAACCATTCGTCGCTAATTATATTTACACGTTTTAAATTTTTTGAAAAATAGAATTGTAATAACTTTTTGATGTTATAAAAAAAGTTATAAACTTTTTTTTATTTAAAAATGTTTACATATTTAATTTTAATATATATATTTCAAAATTACTTACATAGCTTCAAAAATTAATTATTTGGTAACACTTTTTGCTATAGAATTAAAAACTACATGAATATTAAATTTCCCGTTTTCCCGAGAAAATTAAAAAAAAAAAAAATCCAGGGAATTCCCGACGAAAAATTTCCGGGAATATCCGGACCCCAAATCCTAATTGTGATTAAAGTTTAAGGTGTAAAAATTATATTTTTTTAATGAAAGCATATTGAGTCCTAATAGCGAAAATGTAGTAAGTTCAGTAAACAAAACTTTAAAAAAGAAAAATCGAATTTCGAAAATATTGGCGGTTATCATATATTCATTTTACAATTTTCATCAATATCATAATTTTGAAATGATAAAAAAATATATAGTTTTAAGTCCATATTTTCTCGTTTTTAGAGCATATTTTACATTTTTTACTGCATATTAATGCGCATAAAACCTATTTTTTAGAGCATATTGTGGTTTTCCTAGTTATTGGGCTAGCTTTTTAGTTTAAAGTCATCTCTTTAAAGATTCCTTTCAGAAAAGTACAAATTATTAGTTTTTAAAATTTATTTTAGATAAAAAAGTGTGTTTACTTATTCGTCGTTATTTTTTGAACTCGATGGATTGTTAATATTTGAGTTAACAATATGGTCCAGCCAGACCATATTAGTTACGAATGTGACATTGTACACTAGTTTATCCTTAAAACTTTCCTTGTGTTAGTTTTAACATTCGGCTTTTTCACAGATCATTAGAAAACAAAATTGTAGGAAGGTAACTGGAAATTATAAATATATGAAATTTACATTTTAATCTGCAATTGGTCTGGCCAGACCAATTTGTAAGACTAACCCTTCGTCTATAGTTTTGAGTCGGTCCCGGATTTGCAATTTGAGAACTTGACAAACCTTTTAAACTTCTTCGGTTTTACTTTACATTCAATTGCATTAAAACTTTTTTACAAAACATTAAAATAAAGGAAAAGCCCAGAACAAAAAGCAAATTTTATCAGTGAATCAATATTGTCACTCTTTCCAAAGAAAAATAAAAAAGTAAAATTTTTTTAAATTAATTTAAAAATGAATTAATTATTTTCAAACATTTGAATTAAACTATTTGAATTATATTTTTGTGAATGATATTACGAAATAAAAAATTAGCATTTCTTAATTCAAAATTCAACAATAATAATTTGAAAGTATGTTTTAACGCTACTATTACTTTGGGCACAGCTGTTAATGTACTAGCAAAGGTGGTTTAACAAAGTAAAAGCAATTCGAGGGATTTTTTTACTTAATTTACATAATTTTTTCATTCATGCTTAAATAATTACATACAATACTTTCGCTTCGTCGTTACATTATTTTGTTATTAACATTTTATATAATAAAATATAAAGATGTAAAATTTAAACATAATTTAATTTTAAGTCAGTTTACATAATGAATTGCAAAACAAAATTAATTTACGTACTACGACACTTCAAAGCTGAAAAATTTTCATCTTTGAAGTACTTCATGCAAAAGTTAGGCGTACTGATTTGGTTCCGTACTGTAGTTGCAGTTGAAACAAAATTATTGTATGTATGGAGTTTTGACAGTAAAAAAGACAACAAATTATCATCTGTGCTAAAGCGTTCACCTTATTAAATGCGCCATTTTTAATAGGCAGAATTTATAAAAAATAAGATAATAATATACTTTGTATTAGTAACATTTAAGACATCGATTAACAAAGAGTGAAGTTAATTAAGAAACAATTTAATTTGACTTTTATGCAGTTTCGTGCTATTGTTTACAATTTCAACTATTAAACAATTCCATTGTATAATATGTAACATATAAACAGAAAACTACTTGTTGCATTTTTGTGTTTTATTTTTAAACGCTAATGTTGATTTGTAGGTCACAAAGTATTAACGTTACACTTGTGAGATTGAATAAATAGAAATATACTTCAAAAGAAAAACTTTTTATATAAACCTTTCGAATATATAATAATTTACAACAATGGATGTCTGGGGCGTATTTGTTGGTGACTCCACAGTAACTTCAGGTGGTGTAATGCGTACAACATATTATCGAGATTACGAACAGTTTCCTTATGGTACATTGGAACAAAATTCTATGGCAAATCTAAAAGATTCATATAGTAAAGTCCAAGGTAATCAACTTTTACTTAAGAAAAAGTGTGTATTTCAACCCAACAATTGAAATAAGGCAAAGTACTGCGCAATTGATAATAATAATCTTTTATCTTGATTATATGTTGTACACAAAGGGTGTCCAACATTGTATATTTCCACGGAGTGCGAAGCCGATATATTATTGAAATTACGGCGTAGGCTCATAGTCAACTAAAGGCTCTGTTTTTTGTGTGCTGATGAGCAGTAGCAGGGCACACTAAGGGTATAATCGTCGCGGCAACATATACAACAAGAAGCAAGCCGACTATTTATTATCGGCGGCTAATTGGCTGCGCGCTATTTTTTCATAAACCCGCACATTTTTTCGGCTCAGCCGCACAGTGGGGTCAAACGCAAATTTTTTGGTAATAAATCTGAATCTCCTAAACTACTGGTCGGACCAAATTGAAATGTATCAAAGAGTTGTAGAGCAGGACCTAAGCTTTTAGAAAAATCATCTTGATAACACGAGATAAGCTACAGGGTGTCAAAGTTGAGTATGTAAAAGTTAAAAAAAATCGTAACTTGTACAAATGAAGTCTGATTTTAAAGATTTTTATATTTCTGGAAAGTGCTTGGCAAGATAAAGAAAAAATAAGCTTACGCATCTGAGTTATCTCTTACAGTAAAAAAAGATATTTACGCTTGAATTTTTGATTTCTTGGATCGACTTTCTTTTGTTTTTCGGGAATAAGTCCGGAGATATATGGGGTAAATTTTTTTAAAAATATTATGTAATTTGCTACATATTTCAAAATAATATGCTAAAAGAATTTTTTATCTCAATTCATCTAGACGTGAAAAATATTCAAAGTCAGCACTCTGAAAATGGTTACTTTTTTACAATAATATAGTACAATTCGTTCACTTTTTTCTCAAAGTTCCGCTAATAAAAATTTTTTTCTTAAAATTTTCAAAAGATAAGGCTTCATAAATGGGTAATTAAAAAATTTTGAATTGATTTAAGTTCGTACTCTACATCCAGCATTAGCCGAAAATTGTCAATTTTAAAAAATAGTTTCATTCGTATGTGAATTTAGAATAGATTCCTGATTGGTCCTCTTTGTTCTTAGCTTAACTTCATCGTAACTTTTTTTGGTCGACCCTTTTTCTGCTTTCCGATGAAAATTGGTATTTCTCCCTCCAACAACTCTTCATTTTTCTTCTTGAACTTTGGTATTGACCAATCTGAAGCTTGCATCCTTTTTTCGATTTATAAAAATTTTCGAGCTTTAAACTATCTTCTGCAGTAAGTGGTGACAGGCAAAAATGAATTAAAATTTTTGCTCAAACGGGTACGTCAAAAAATGTACCTATGCGATTGCAAAAAAATCTTTTTTGTTATAATACATTAATTAAGTAGCTAGGTGAATTATTTAAAAACTTAAAAAATTTAATAAAAAACGAAGGCAAACTTATTTATGTACTTATGTAATTTTAAAAACCTTTTCAGAAGAAAAAATTATGAACACTTTAAATAAATTCATTAATAAATATTATTATCTCGTAACAAAAATAAGCAATGCAGTTGAGTGTTACGTATACACACGTATGGAAATACAGAACAAAATAGTGAATTTTGCAACTTTTGACGTGACTTGGTAGTTTTGAGGCCATTATATTACTATTATTAAATGACCTATATCAACATGTTATATATCGTTGAATTGGTAAATAAGTCTATTTTTATATTCTTTTAACATTTTTAAAGTATTTGCAAAATTTGTGGAGTTGTATTAAAAAAATATTTTTTTTTTTCGATTTTCAGCTATTTAAAAAAATATTTTTGAAAAATTACCAAAAATAGGTTATTGGAGCTATTTTATGGATTTTTTAGGAACAAAAGCTTGATTTGTGTTTTATACATTACATAAGAAATATTATGCTAATATGCTTTTAAAACTCGTTTTTGGCCGGACGGGAAGCAGTTTAGTGTTAAATCATTCTAAATTTATTTCTATAAAAAATATGGGTACCAAATTTAAAAAAGGTCGCGTGACATTTTTTTATTAATCGATAAAAATGAAACTATTTTTTAAAATGGAAGATTGAAGAATATTTTACCCCATATATCTCCGGACTTATTCCCGAAAAACAAAAGAAAGTCGAGCCAAAAAATCAAAAATTCAAGCGTAAATATCTTGAATATCAAACTGTAAGAGATAACTCAGATGAGTTATCTCTTACTTTATTTTTTCTTTATCTTGCCAAGCACTTTCCAGAAATATAAAAATCTTTAAAATCGGACTTCATTTGTACAAGTTACGATTTTTTTTAACTTTTACATATTCGAGGTAGTCAACTTTGACACGCTGTGACTACAAGATGATTTTTTTGAAAGCTTAGGTCCTTCTCTACAACTCTTCCATACATTTCAATTTGATCCGACCAGTAGTTTAGGAGATTCAGATTTGTTACCAAAAGAAATTGCGTTTGACCCCACTGTGAGCCGTAGAATAATTGTGTTTTATAAATTTTGGCAATTATTTTTAAATTTTAATTTGTATTTACTTTGCTTCTAATTACCCATTATTTAACGAATTTTTATAGCAATATTTTAGATGTAAGGTTTACGAACCAATCCTCCTTAAGCTAAGTTTTTTAAAGAAATGATTTATTGCAAATAAAAATAATAATAATTACCCATTACAAATGCACAATTGGGCCAAAAGCAAAATAAATGGTAATAAGTCTAAAACTTTGAAACCACTGGAACATCGATAGAGGAGGAGTGTGAAGGAGTGGGCCAAAGTTTGTCTCAAAGCGAGACAAAGAAAAACATACTTATTGGGGTTTTATGGCTTAAAAAATACTTAAATTCAAAAAATAAATTTCTAATTTTTGGACTTCAGCTTTTTGCGATTTTGCCCTATAACTTTTAAAATAAAATTTCTATTTTTTTTTTTTAAATACGTCAAAATTCTCTCTACAATTTTCTAAATTATGCTAATCAAAATGTTTGTGTATCTCAATTCGATAACAAGAAAAAAATTTTCAAAGTAAAAATTCCAAAACAGGTTTCAAAAATAAGTAACTTTGTATATTTTAATAACTTTATATATTTAACAAAAAAAGGTTTAAGTGTAATGTTTAAAAGTTCTGAACGTTCACCCTACATCCAGCAGCAGTCAAAAATGGTCAATTCAGGATGAGAAGTTGAAATTTTTGAGCCTGTATAGAATCAATATGTATAGATCAATATGTTCTTAAAAGTTCTACTGTCTACCGGTAAACACGAGGAAATTTTCTGAAAATACTCATATTTTCAATAATAACAATTTCGACTACTAAAAATATATAGTAAAATTATATATATTTTTCTAATTTTCACATTTATCAATTCTCCATTAAATATTTCATAGCACGTGAACATATTATGTTGAAAATTATAAGCATTTAGAAATTATTCAGTCTCAAATTTTTGAAATATGTCCATATAAATGTTTAAAATATTCGTGTAAATAAATTTTAAATTAGTTGCATATCTATTACCATTTATTTTGCATTTGGCCCCACTGTGCAATGTTTGAAAATAACGTTATTAAATGATTCATTTTTTACCTCCATAGTTTCAATAAATTAATTGATATTATAATCATATCGGAAGCAAATCATGCGGGTGATTAAAATTATCACGTATGTATGATAATCGTTAGCACTAGCAGCTTAAGCTTGTGCTTATTTTGAAAATGAAATTATGATGTTCATTCATATTTGTTTTTTAAAACTAATATAAAGAGAAATTTGATTATGAATAAGAAATTTATAATAATTTCATAAAAACATGGACATAATAAAATACTGTTTATTATTTTTATACATATTTATTTTAACTGAAATAATAACTGAATGTATATTTTATTTTGGTTTAAATAAACCATTTTTATATTTCAATTGTTTTCTGAGCATAGGCTACCCATGCTCATTGTACATGATTATACATGATAGATGACGGTGACTTTTGTCCATGTGCGTATATTATTGTTTAGCTTTAACTTAAATAACAAAATTATTATTATTTTTTTTTTGCGGCACATTAAAACTTATGTGTATTAATATAAAATTACCCAAATAGATGTAAAATCCGTTTGGCTGACCATAGGGTAGGTCAGTTTTTGACACACTTGTATCATATTTTTTTAAAATCGAAACCTATCAGAATTTTAAATTTAAAAAAAAAAATCATATTTATGCATTGCCTGCATTCTGTGTGCTTTAAACTTTTTCATGCGCATATTTTCATTTTTTTTTTCATATTAACCCTAGGATTACTATCTTGATCTGACAAGATCAAATTGGACTTAGCAATTCAATATTCTTTATTTTAAGTAAAAAGTGCAAGAAAGATGAACATGATATTTATAACTGAAGTCTTCTGAATGGAATAATTACCAACCCGACAAATCAACGAGCACTACAAACATTTTTAAAAGAATGTTTACTCCAAAAGTGCTTAACATTATTGTTCAAGATATTCTAAATAAATTAAAATAGGAATAAGAATCAGTAATAAACAACCAATAGAATAGGTTTAGGCGATTAAAGATTATATAACCACTATATTTACAAGGTGAATAAAGTGCTTCACTACATTACTATTTTTCCCGGTCAGACAATTTTTACACTTATCCTAAGCATCAATAATTTTGAAAAATGCGTATTGTAGAAGATCTTTGTGTTATTCTCATTAAAATTGTGAGTCATTATATAACCATATCGTAGATTTATACGTGAATAAATAGCCATATTATCTCGTACATGTTTCAAATCATACGTTCCACTAGAATTAGTTAATATGTCAAAAAATATGTTAAATATATTGTATAAAGATAAATTATATATGCATGGTAAAAGACGCCATTTTGATTGTTGTTGGTACTTTTTTTACATGGTTTATTATGATATCTTCAACTCAAACAAAAATTTGTCGTTTGTCTTAATAAAAATTTCTCTAATGTAGACTCAACGTTAGGACTTGCTATAAGAAAAATATATGCGAAAAAAGATCTTATCACATGCGTGTATTGCTCATACCTTGGGTATGATTTTTTTTTAATCTCCAAAATTTCATTTATGAAAGTACAGATAGTACTTATAATTCTCTACAAAAATACGATTACATGTGTGGGTTATCTCTTTTACTTTTAGAGATATTTGGACCAAAGTAAAATTTTGACCCATTTTTTAAATTTTGTCGTTTTTTTTAAGTTTTAACTTGACGGGCACAATTTTTCTAAAATATTCTCTAGATTGAATAACTTTTTCCCTTTTCGGCGAAATCTTACTTAAAAAATTCACTATTTCTAGTAAAATGTTATAAGAGACGTGGCTTATTCCAAATTGTTTCTGTTTAGCCAACATATGGAGCTAACTTTCTAAAGTATTTTTATTTTAATATCAGCTTTGACATTTTATACTCCACAAAAAATTAAAAGCACAATAATTAACGAAATTCTGATAGTGCTAACGGGGAAGCTGTTACCCCAACTGCCATCGGATTTGTTTTACATGCATTTATATTAAGCATTCTTTTAGAAACATGAAAAAATGTATGGTCCAGAGGAAAATAAAAAATTGTTTAGTATTTTGCATAGAATCTAAAGAATATTTTTAGGAAACAAATTGCGAACGCCAAGTTAAAAAAAAAAAAATAAAAAAACAAGCCCAAAAATGAGTCAAAATTTTACATTGGACCAAATTTCTCTAAATGTAAAAGAGATAACCCACACGTGTAAGCATATTTTTTGTAGAGAATTGTAGGTATTGAAGTTGTTTTATTGATGAGGAATGAAAGATTGATTTGTGTTTTATACATTACACAAGAAATAATTTTAAAAATAATCAGAAATTTTTCGAAAGTGAAAATTTTTGTAAACTTGAATTCGTAACGTTTTCGTTTTGCTTCTTCAACTCAAATACGTTTTCATAAATTTAAAAATATCAATAACGTGCTTTTTGGTATTTCTTCATTTAAAAAATTGTTAAAGGAAAGTTAAATATTGAAAGAATTAAAAATAAAAATGATATTTTAAATAAAATCAAAACATTTTGTAGTTTAGCTGAACAAATATGTGCTTTTTGTCATTTTACTGTTTATTTTTTATTAAAATTAATAAGATTAGTATTCATTGTAATTTTTAGTAAAAATATCAGCTGACTTCTCTTTAGAATTTACATAGTGAAGCTCAAATTCGCGTTCAATAAATTTTTCACAAATAAATTGATATTTGACATCAATATGTTTTATTCTGGATTAATTGTACTTTGAATATCCAAATACAAACAATTTTTTTTAATATTGTATGTGATTTGTATGTGAGATTTCCAACTAACAGATCACTCACCTAATTCGGTTACTAAAACTGATCCACGGTTTTCAATATCTCCAGCGTAATCAGAATCGGAAAATATTTTTAACATGTATCCGTTCTGTTTTGTATAGAACAAACCATGATTAAGTGATCCCTTGATATATCTTAATACTCTTTTTGCAGCATTTATATGAACTTTATTTGGGTTCTCAGTATATTTCAGGTCTAGTAAAAATTGATTAAAGTGAACCAACTAATTCTCTGTACGGAAATCGATCACTTATTTACAAATTGCTTTTATCATTTATCCTGGTTCTAAAGGCGTTGATACAACATTACAGTCCTGCATACAAAATTTTTTAATGATTTTCATATATTGACGCTTATTCAGAAAAATAGATTTAGAATTTAAAGTTTGTATTTGGAAACCAAGAAATTTATTTATTTGAATTGAAATTCTAAATGACTGTTAAGAAGTTTAAGAAGTTCATTATCAAGTTTTTCGTCGTTATATATTAATACACCATCATCCATATATTGCTAAAATAAGTTTTGATCCTTGTACATTTTTAATATAAACACATGCATCAGACTTACTAATTTTCATACTAAATTTTTTTAAAATTTCACAAAATTTGTTCAATACATACAGGCTTTTCTTTAACAAACATTCTTTTTAGGATATTTAATATAACCTGGGGGTTGACTCATATAAATTTCTTCGTTTAAATCTCCATACAGAAATGCTGTTTTTATATCAAATTGTTTAATTGACATTCCTTCAGATACAGCGAATATCAATCGAATAAAGTCATACTTTACCACTGGACTATAAGTTTCCTCGTAGTCAAAATCATGCTCTTGTGTAAAGCCTCTATCAAGCGGGCTTTGTATCGCTCAACTGTGTTATCAGATTTATATTTAATTTTATATATCCCACGACAATCAACTACTTTTCTTCCCTCAGGTAACTTGCATAGTTCCCATGTCTTGCATTATATTCTTCATCCATTGCTGTTTTCCATTTATTGCAGTTTATTGATTTGATTGCTTGGTTATATAAGATAGGTTCTTCCAAATCTTCCAATACAGAAATAAACAATTCATCGATGTTAAATCTTTGTTTTCTGTACCTCTTATATCCGGTATAAAAAAAACTAGAATTATCATGCTGAGATGAGATTGAAATAATACTTTCACCAGGTTCTTCAATTTGTACAGATTCTAAATTGTGAACTTCATCATTTGGCTCATGAAAACATTCTGCAGTAGATCCACCATTCAAATTATTAGTTAAATTATTACCTTTAGATTCTAGAAATTGGCAGTCTTGACTTATTTCTTAATTGTTTATGCCATCTCCAGAAATATTGAAAAAAAGTTTCTCATCATCATTGTTGTCTTTAATTTTATTCATACTCTGTATATTTCGATTTTATTGTTATATTTAAAAAATAAGCGGTTATCCCTTAACATTTACATTATATATAACCAAAATACCTTTCTTACTTTTTGCATTCTTTTCCGGTTTGTTTTGAAATATGTGCAAAAACTTAGGTACCAAAAACTTTTAAATGATAAAATTCTTAATATTTTCAAATACTTCATTCTTATGCTGCACTTAAAGCGCGAATAATCATCTTTTAACAAAAGAAAGTATTTTTATTTTCAAATTCATGGTTCTTCCATGGGTCTACAGATGTCGGCATGAATTAATTCGCCAGGATATTTAAACTGTGTTCGAATCTGTGTTGTTTACCTAACATATCTTTTCATCTACGTTTTCGTATTCAATATTTCTCAATTTCAAAACTTCTGTAACATGTTGCATATTTAGGTGAACAAATCGTTGATGCCACAACTTACTTGAATTTTTATTAGTATTATCAATATAATTGTGCTCATTTTTATCCACTATTTTTATAACCAACTCGAATAAATTCTCTTTACGATAGCCAATAGCTTCAATTTATTATCTCAAATAAATGTACAACAATCTTTATTAGATTTCATAACATCCCTTTATCCGTAGCTGCTGTTGCAGAAAATAAATTTTTTTATATCTGGTACAAAAAGTATTCGATTTCGATTTTACATCCTTAGCATTCCTATCTTTCTAAATACTTTTCCTTCCATCCATCATAACCATAGATTAAAACATTAATAGTTCCTTCACCAAAAGCATTTAAAATAGTTCCGTCTCCAATTCTTATTTTAGATGGCTCTTTGAATGACGATAATTCGAAAACCATTCGTTATGTGAGGTCATATGTTCCGAAATAGTCTCGCTTCCAGTCATAAAAGTATTCGATTTCGATTTTACATCCATAGCATTCCTATTTTTCTTCCTATTACCTCCTTTATTACATTTAAAACATTTACCTGGCTCTTTTTATCTTCACGTTGATTATTTTGTCTTTTTGTTGCAAATACTTCAGATACTTCCACACCACGATTAATTCTAGACTGCTCCACCACTAAACGATTTGTTAAATTAGAAATATTTTTCTTGCATTATTCTGTAGATTCCCAAGCCGTCAGAAAATAATTATAAGCTGATGGAAATGTCATTAAAATCTTTATTACCATATTTTCGGTCAATAGTTCGCAATATCTCTGCAAGTTCTTCTATTTTGCTGCATCCTTTTTGAATTCATAAAATTGCTGTTGCAACAAATTAATACTAACTTCGATTTGCATTTCATGGATTGTGTGCATCTTTTGCCACATTTCAAACTCTTATTGGAACACATCAAATATTTTAAAATTACATTATAGACGGATGTTATAATAATTATTTGAACCTAAATATCAGCTTTCTCCCAAATGTCAAAAATTCGAAGAAAAATAGCATTGTCGCCATCCCTGTTATCATCTTGATTAAATAGTCTTTGTAAAGGTCCATGAATTTTAAAATTATAAGCATCTGGTACTTCCATGAACTCCAATTCACAGCCCCACAGTTCACAATTACTCAATTTTAAATTCTTCCATAATTTAATACCCTTACCTTTTAATTATATAGATAATTGTTACACAAAATTAAAGAACAACTAAGCGTCTTGAAAAAATTTCTTCAAGAGTTTTCCAAAAAATAAAATTTTACCACATTAAAAGAGGAACAAAGTACATAAGTATTTTTAAATTTTTTTGAAGGTCTTAAAAATAACTTCCAAATGAAATTTTCACAGGAAAAAAAGTTAATAATTTCTAATGAAATTTGAATGTTACAAATTTAAAAAAATTTTATTAACATAAAATCAGAATTTTTGATAAAATTTTATAAATATGACTTTAAGGGAAGTAAAATAACTTCCGCAGGTTTTTTTCAGTTCCTTTTTACAGGGAAGTTTCTAAATACTTTTCATTGTTTTCAAAATATAAAAAAACTGAAAAGATCCCAAGTTTGTACTTTATCAGAGGTAGTGTTACGTATACCTTTTATATTAATTATTGTATAAAATATTTTCAGCGGACAAAATACGTTTTTTTTTTTCTCAAATTTATTTAAAAATACAGAATAGAAGGGGAAGCTTTCGACATAGTGGCGAATTAATTTTTGCCAATTAGCTTGAAAACAAAGAAAAAGTTTTTGTTTTAATAATTTATTTTCTTTTACACTATTACAGAAATTTCATCCGAAAAATTTTTAAATTTTCAACATCCTTTTAATCGGAATTTTGATTTATTTTACGCAAAATTCAATTAAAAATATTAACTTTTGAGTTTTTTTTGGTTTTAAATGTTGCATTAAAATAAAAAACCATTATATATAGGAAAACGATTCTGCCACCCATCACTTGGCGAATCTACTCTATGGGATGGGGTTGTTTCGACGTATTTGGTCGATTCACAAATTCATGATAAAAATGAACTTTACATGTAGATAGTCCAGATCAAAAGGGCTTAAATATACGAAAATATATTAAGGTTTTTATTACTAAAGAAAGTTAATTGATATCGTAAACCGTTTTAAAAATACAGCATTTTATGTAAGAAAATGACGAATGCTACGATATGTAATTAATATAAGTGAAAAAAATTTAAATTCCAATGTTTTTATCATTCCTTTACAGTATTGCTAAGCCATTTTTGGTACTTTTTTTTAGCTGCAAATAATCTTATTCATATTTTTTTCTACAATTTACATTACACAGAAAAAATTAAATATGTACTACGATTACGAAATTACTTATATTAATTAATTTTTAATTGATTTTGCTCCAAACATCAAAATGATAACATTAATACCTGCAATGATTGATTTTATTATTACTGTTTTTTCATGGTTTTGTATTCACTCAAAACAGCATTGTTGTTAGTTGAAATTTAAAACCTGTATATAACTGCTAGTTTCTTTGTAAAAAACGATTTAATTGATATTTTTCCACTTCTTTACTTGCAGAAAAATCTCAGGAAGTACACGCAGAAAAAACTAAAAAAAATGATTGTCCGTTTTGTAAGGAACATAAAAAGCGGCCACTTATCAACTATCTAAGAAAACGTGATTCACGAAAGCACCACGAAAGCATTTGCGAAGATGAGGAGCATAAAGCTTAGCACTAATGCATTCAAATAAATACATATATTAATTGTTGGAATTTATACACAAAATGAATTATTTTATAGAATCAGCGGAGACGTACGGAAACAAATAAATATTATGGGCCTGTTCATAAATACTATTAACTGGATAATAGGCAATATACTTCAGAGTTGCATTTTTTGAACATTTAGAATACGAAATTATTGCCTTGCATTTATGAACGTACTGCGCATAAAATTATGCGTGGTGATGTATTTGTGAACAGGCCCTTTTTAAACTGTATATATTATTTAATCTATTCTATTATACTAGTATTTAATCTATTTTGTAAAGTTTATTGTTATTTCTACTTATATACTTATTCCTAAATGATATTTTATCCATGAAACAATATCCGTCTTTACGCGTAGAATCACTTAAAATATTTTTTGTTACATTTTACATCACGTTTCTTTCTTTGGATTATATTTTTTGTAATTTACTAATAGAGCGGATATTTTGCTTTAGTCGGTATGTTTTACTATTAAATTCAGGATACAAGGAGTAAAATGTTTGCGGACACCAGTTTTAAAATTTTTAAAAAGCAAAACATAATGTAATGGTAAGTGCAGTACACAACTAAAAAAAAAAAAATGTGAAAAATAATACCATATTTATATTAAAATTAATTTTGTCATAATTTATTTAAATTTCATACAAGTAGAATTTTAACGATTATTTAGCAAATATTAAGGGAAATGCAAAGGAAATCACAGCAACAAAAACCAAGATCATTATTGAATTCAAGTAACATAATAATACCATTTACGTGTTGCGCAATAAATATAATGCTCCCGATTTTTTTAGGCTGTTTGTGTATGAATACTAATATGCTGCAAAACTATTGTTATGGAAATTTATAACATAATTTTGCGACTCGTTAGTTAGCACATGTTTTACTACTATTAGAGTAAACAAGCTGTTATGACTATTTCAATAAAATTCTGTACGAATAAGTTCTATACTAAGATAAATCGGAGTGCAAAATTTCTGGAAGATTGGTCCACAATTAGGCATAACTCTCAAATAAGATCAACTTGTGAAAATCATTTCAACGCGCAAAAATCGCACATTAAGGCCAGCATCATTGTAATATTTGTCACTAATAAGTTTATTATAATCAGAAATTATATTAACTAATTTCATAGATATCGGTCCATAAATTGCTATAGGTTCCATAGTAGGTCCATTTCAGAAAATTTCGTTTTTTTATTTATTTTCGATATTTACTTAAGAAATATATTAAGATCAATTTGACACCAAACTGAAAAAGGAGTGCAGATTTATTTAATGAAAAAACATTTTAGGATAATATTTTCGACATTATTTTTTATGTAATTTATAAAATGTATTACCGACACTATAATTATCGGCTACTAATTTTCCATCCCTAAGTGTCAGTAAATTTTATGTCAAAAATATCCCAAGCTGATTTTCTAAAAGAGCATTTTTTAACTTAAAATCATTCGTGCATTTCAATTATTCGTGTTCCTAATTATTAACATAATAAAATAAAAGTTTGAAAACTATATGCATTTAATTTGATTTCAACGCTAAAAAAGTACGTAACTTATAATATTTTACATCTGTCCCACTTTAAACTTTCAAATATAAAAACTTAAATTGTTCTGTTTTTGTATTTGATGTTTATAATCTAGTGAAAACTCTGCGCTCGAGTAAATTCTGGTAACAAAATGTATATCGATCTTTCACTCCTGCAAAAACCATTTAAAAAGCTTTACAAATCAATTTCAGAAATAAACTATAATCAATAAGTATAAGCGATTATGACGAATATTATCACGTTCACGTTGCCATAAGTTGTCAGCTTTGAGATGCTTTATAAGTTATTGGTAAGTCGGCAGAGATTTGCTTTACAAAAGATAATTTTTTTAGGTTTTTATATTTTTTGTTCCTTACATAAATTAGTGAATTTTAGTTTTTTATTAATAATATGAGTGATTTTAAGTTATACATCAGGTCAATAACAAATAAAAATTGTTGATGATAGGATTTTTTTGTATGCTTGTTTTTTACCAAATGTCGCAAAAATTTTGAATCGTATTTTTTATTTTTTTTTATTTCTATATTTAATTATACTCAAAAAACTAAGAAGGACAAAAAATATATATTTTTAATTATTTTAAAGTATTACAGTTAAGCATATACTAATTATTTTTAAAAATTTAATATGTCCATATACAGCTGTGTGGAGTTCAATTGTGACTGTCATGATAGACAGACGTTTAACGGAGATGGTTCTATTATTCGCAACAAAAAGATCAACCAATTCAGGGGATCTACCTTACCAATATGTTTGGTCCAAATTAGTGAAGGAAGTAAAATAAAAGATTTAATTAAAAGCTATTGATTAACTTCTATATACAGTGGCTGACAGCTTATTTCGTGTTTTCAGTTTTCAGTAAAATTTTACTTTATAATATTCTTATTTATTGAAATAAATGAAAAGAAACATATATTTTTTTGCAATTTCAATAAAACAACAATAAATAGTTCAATCATAGCAATAATACAAAATCACAATATAATGAAATATAGCCTCAAAGCTTATTTCGTGTTTAAATTTTAGCGTTACTTATTATCGTTCCAAAAATAAAAATTTGTATAGAATAGTGTAATAAACAATTTATTAATAATGTTTAGAAATTTTAGATTATTAATTAGTTACATTTTAAACATGGGTCGACGAACATCTATAGAAAAATGTGAGCTCGTGGAAAAACTCAAAAGGAAATTGCCGAAATCGTTAACTTGAGCTGCTCCACGGATCAGTATATTATTCGGCGATATGTTCGAGAGGGGAGAATTGCAGATAAAAGCCGCAAAGCACCAAAAAAATATTTACTGAGGTTGACGAACGTTGGATACTAAGAAAAAATAAGTAGAATCCCAGATTAAGCGCATCAGCATTGGCAAAAAAAAAAGCAGAAAATTTCCTAGGAAAGTCATGTAATCCAGAGACAATTAGAAGAATTCTCCGCCATGCTGATTTCCACGAAAGAACGCTCGTAATAAACCATTTATTAGCCCAAAGGATTTCAAGAATAGATTGCAGTTCGCCAGAGATCATGTCAACAAAGACCAGGCGAAAGAAATGCAATTTTAGTTAAAAACAATATTAAATTTAAAACCTTCAACAATAATGTTATCAGTAAATTTGAACTTCTGGAAATCTACATTATAAAAATACCTTTATTTAGGAACAAAATGTTATTTATTATATCCGCATATTTTCCATCTGGAAAAAATTGTAACACTTTTAAATCAGAATTACTACAATTATTTCAATCTTTAAAATTAGAAAATCCAAATAATTATTACATTGTAGCCGGCGATATAAATTGCAAACATAGTGATTGGGTTAACGACTCCTCTAACCTATTAGGAAATAAATTAAAGGAATGGATTTCAAGTTATGAGATGATTAGCCGACTCTCGATTAACCATTCACAAATTAAATGATTCATTGAATTGTCTTGAGACTCTCAATTATGATAGTCATCATAATGCAATAAAAATAGAAATCTTGAATGTAGAAAGTGACTGCCCACCCATTTTTTTTTTAAAGCAATATCCAATTCAAAATTCAATTCTAGTAATATTGTTGGAAAAAGTTTAAAAATTCTTTGAATTCTAACTTTAGAAATAATGAAATAACACCAAATGATAGAAACCTATCAAATTCGGAAATAGATTATTATCTATGTAAGCTAAATCAGTTTATTAAGAATTCAATGGAAATTGTAATTCCCAAAAATAATGACTATAATCAAATCACTAATTTGACTATAAGAAAACTATAGGCACAATAGAATGGAAATATTTTTAACACATACGGATTTAAATATATTAAACTTTAAATTAAAACTAGTCAGAAAACTCATTAATGATAATTTCACTATTGCTGCGAATAAATATTATAACGACAAACTTCTAAAAATTTAGCAACGCGACTTTTCAAAAATGTTCAAAGAAACTAAAAAAGCAATTTAAAAGTAGTCGACCTTTAAACATATATATTATAAAAATACCTAAAGATAACGTAATGTTAAGAAATTAAATACAATTGGATCATTCATAGAATCAATTCACTCTCATAAAGAGATCGATACTGATAATGACTTACATGTCAGAGTTGTAAATTACTTCACTAGATTTTTGGAAACAAAAAATCATCAAATTGTTTTGAAAATTTTTGAAAATTTTGCAAAAATTCCACTTTTTATTTTTGTATTTTTATATCCATATTGCAATTTCAACAAATCTTGTATTTATAGATAAAAGATCGAGACCATAATATAACTACAGAAGGTATAATTACTAGAAATTTATTTACCCTGAAAAGTCAATCACATATAAAACAAAATAAAATTTAAAAAAATCAAAACAAAAAATCAAAAAAAGAAAAGCTTTTTTAAAACTAAAAACTAATATTAACATAACTTTTCGTGGTTAATTTCTAAAAAGGGAGTTCTGCAGCTGATGAAATTATTTATTTTTTCAAAAAATAAAATTTCACAACCAAAAATTATTTTTTACTTTACTTTTATTTCTAATTTATTTTCTTTAGTTTTTAAATTTTCTGACTACAAGAATTCTAAATGGCAACTCTCCCAAATGATTCTACCTTCTATAGTTCTGTCTTGATCGAGACTACAAATTGAAGTCAAATGTCGATAATAGCTAAAAACGGGATACTTTTGTCAAAACACATTTTGCTAAGGCACATCGTGTGGACAGCATGACATTAACATAAAAGTAATGATTATGAAAAATGCGGAGACGCATAAAAAAAATTTCCATAGATAATCATTTTATAGATCATATTCATGATATTGTTATTACACAGAAAAAAGTTTGTACAAAAGTATAAGAATTTAGTTTCACTGATTTTTTTAGTTCATAACATTTAAGAACAATTTCTTAAATATTAAAACTATTTCAATCAAAAGTCAAGAAGACTTAAACAAATTTTTAAAATTTTATTTATTTTCATGATTGAAATTTTTTTTGGAAAATTTTTTGTTATATATTGTATGTATGTTGTAGAATGGTACCAAATTTGAGCAAATTTCTAAGCATAATTTCCTAACAACTTTTTCGTGGAAAATTGCGATTTCTTACTAATATTTTCCATTTCAACTACTTTTATTTATCATTTGCATAAGAATATTATTTAAATAAATAAAAATTTAAGCAGAAATTTTACAAAATTTCTAAAAATTTATTTGTTATGTATAATATGATTTTCGTTTGTTTCTGCTTCGTTTTAAAATTCCAATACACATATCGTATTTCTTCAACATTCGTAAATTTTTATCTTTATCTCCATCTCCCGCCACATTCTAACTAGTCTTCCGCGTAAGATGATTTGAAAAACAAATCAATTTGCTTTTCAAGTGTGTTGTTCATAGCCAAACTGCAAATCAAGCCGTTCAAAGCATTTGTCGTAAACATGTGGTGTGGCAAAAAAAAAAAAAAAAAAAACAAATCATACATGACTGGAAAAATGATTAAAATCATATACGTGGTTTTAATGTTTTGTTTGTTATTTGTAATACGTAGTTGCTATATGTGTAAAAATCCTTCACAATGTGTGCAAAGGAGTTATTTATAAATGTTCTTGCATACACACATACATATGTATGTACATTAGGGTTTGGGATTTCCCGGGAAACGGGAATGAAAAATTCGATTTCCCGGGAAACTTGAAATATTAGAAGAAAGCAATAATTTTTTATAGGGAATGTTATTTTTTC
>MINK01172362.1:533-21535 GCA_001735545.1 Phormia regina
TTTTTTTTTTTTTTTTTTTTTTTTTTTTTTTTTGAAAGAAAAATTTTTTTTTTTTGCTTTAAAATTTATTTTTATTTATTTACCTTTACCACCTTTAATAATTATATCCAATTCATTTGTTTCTATTTTTTGGTATAAATTTTGTACCATTTAATATGCATGTTTAATATTTAATTTTATTGATTGTAATTTTTCGAAAAAAAATTGCAATATTTGATTATGAAATTATAAATTTAGTTTTAAAATTAAAACTTATGTGTACTTTTATGCTTTGGCTTGGAAAAAAAATATAAACCTAACAAATTTATTAATATTTAATTTTTGCTTTTACTAACATTATTTTCATATAATTTAATAGAATACTGTAGAGTAAGAGCATGATGTTATTTAGTAAATTTTTAATTACATTCTTGTTTATTATTGAATTATATTGCTTTCTACCGAAATGTAAACAAATTAATTAATATTGATTTTTTATACATTTTTCTTTTTTATTTCTGGAAAAAACTGCTTTTGCATTGAATTAATGAAACCACAGGTTACAGCCACTGATGGTGACAAAGATCGTCCACAAAATATTGTTTATTTCCTAACAGGTCAAGGCATTGACCCTGATAATCCAGCCAACAGTAAATTCGATATAAATAGGACTACGGGAGAGATATTTGTTTTGAAGGTAAGTGTTATTGATTTAGAAATAAATAAATGTAGAATTTTTCTTAATGATAATCCAAATTTTTCCCAAATATATTAAAAATATATTTTTAGTATTTTTTTTAAGATTAAAAACAGCCCTAAAATATGCCATCATATATTATAATGTAATGTTTTAATATGTAGGCTTTTTAATGTTTTCCAAATTAATTAATTAATAAATTGCTGGTTATTCATAGAATTTGTATAGACTAATACAAGAAAAAAGCGCTGCAAACAAATTACAGATTAAGTTTTCTAATTAACAAAAAATATTTTTTAGATAAACGTTTGAAAAGTGTTAATTGATTTCAATAGAAAAGTCTTAAAATTTATTTAAAATAAAACCCAATACTGCTTAAATCACATTAAAAGGTAAAAGGAAACAATGGCTAAATTCTCCTGAAGTTTAGATAATGTTTTTTTACCCTTTTACCCTCACATTCTCAATTATTTAAAAAAAAAGTAATTTAATCTTAATTAATATTAAAAAATTACTGTTGCCTACTTGGAGGCTTAATATTGTTCTTATATATAAAGCCTATTTACAGAAGATAAAACTTGTTCCTTAATATAAATCAAAATTTTAAAAAATGTCTTATTATTACTTAATACTCATTTCTTAAATAAATCATTGATCTGTGTAATTATATGACTTTCTGGAAGTTTAAACATTAAACTGAAATTACTCATTATAAAAAGAATAATAAAATATAACCAATATTTAACTTAACAATATTAAGGTTTTCTTTCTTTCTTTTTTAATATTATTTTCATATTTTTCAACGAAAGCAATAATAAATAATTATTTTTGTAATTTTATTGCATTAAAAAGTGTATAGCATTCTTTAATTTTTACAAAAATATTAATAATTATGAGCAGCATACCTTAAGGCTTAACTTGTAATAAGCCTTATGAAAATATCACAGATATAGTGTAAGCAAAAAATAATGAGTAAATAAGTGAGTAGCTGACAAATATATAATTATATTTGTGTGAGTGTTTGGGTGTGCATAAAAGACGACAACATTGTTATTGTCAATTTCCATAATTGTTATTGTTCATGGTTTTAATTTCTTGTAATTTATGAAATTACTCATGAACTGTATATGTATGAGTAAGAGTTTGTATTACGATTCATTTATGCCAAATTAAAAGTCATCGTTCATTATGAAAATGATCAGTTTGTTGGGCAAAATAAATAAATAAATAAATTAAAGTTTTTTTATGCGTAAAAGAATTTTTTAGTGATGTGTAAATAATTGTACAAAAATTAAAATTTATTAATTTTAGTAAAAAGATTTTAAAGTTAATTAAAAGTGTGTTTTAGTAAATATTGCAATAATAGTAAAGTTTTAAATAAAGCTAATAGTCTTGTCTAAAGTGAAGATTTTCATATTAGCTATAGATAAGGTTTTAGTTTTGGTATGGACTATAATTTTAGCTGTATATTAGACTATATTCATAGATAAAGTTAGATAATGCTGGCTAAAAGGAAACTTTAGCATTGAGTATGGAATAAACTATGGGCTTGGCTATATATTTTACTATATAATATATTATTGTCCTTGGATATAATGTAGTATTAACTTTTGACTATATGATTGATTATATAATAAACTTTTGCCATAGATGTGAGACTATAGACTATATTTTGAGCTAAAGAATGACCTTGGTTATAATATGGCATATAGCGTTGTGTATATAATTTATTCGAGACTGTAAAAAAAAATACTATTGAATAGACTTTAGTATTGGATGTAGAGTATACTATAGTATTACTTAGGTATATAATATACTGTGGCCTTAGCTGCAATTTATAATAAGCCTTGAATATAGAAAGAATTATATGGAACAAATTTTCCATTTATTCAGCAAAAAAAAAAAAAAATATTGTAAAGAGAATCTGAATTATTTATGTAAAATCGCTATCTTATATAGGAGCCCAGAAAAGTCTACAACAATTAAAATTAGTTGGGTTATCTTCTTGTTATTTTTATTTTTATTTTTTTTTTTTTTTTTGCCAAAATCTCAGTTTTTTATCAACCGACTTTACTCATTTTTAATAGCGTTCTTCTAACAATTGAGGCATTCTTTATATTAATAAAGATCCAAATGACAAACTTATATATATCCTTTTTACGTGCAAAAACGAAGTTGCTATTTTATATAGAATCCTAGAAATCAATGATCAAAGTAGGTTATTTATAAACCTATTTTGATCCTTCTTATTAATGACCTTTAAAGGAATATTTTTAATAATTTAATGTATAAAACATATATATTCAATAACTGAGGTTTAGATAGCCTGATTTTACCAGACAGACGGACTTCTTTATATTGGCTCTACTAAAAAAAGGATCCAAACAACAAACTTGTATATTCCCATAATACCTGTGGTGAAGAGTATAATAAAATAAAGTATAAAATGAAGTAATCAAATAATATAAGGAGTGCGATCGAAAAAATCACAACACATGTTTTGCTCACTTTTTTCCAAACCAATATTTTTGTTTTATTGTGATCTAGTTATCTTTGAAAAATATGTTTATTTTGTTGATCGAAATAGATGTATGTGCTATAAACTATTAAACAATTTCAAATAAATGAGGGTTGTCAAACTGTTTCCAATGCTATTAAATGGTATCAGAAGAATTAGACGATTGATAGGATATATGGTTCGGGGAGGAAAATGATCCACAAAATATATTTTTAAGATCAAGAAACTTGAAAGCATATTGAAATGAATTTCAAACACATCTGGAAGCAACAAGCCTCCGTTAGTTCAGTACTGAGGTTATTTGGTGCAAAAAGTTAATGCTAAAGCGAAGTTGAAAACATATGAAATCCAAAATGTTCAAGACTGGAATGCTGCAAAAAATATAAAAACCAATAATACAGCAGTTTAGGACTGAATTTATACAGTTGTGGCAAAAGAAACAAGTTATTTGTTACAGTGGGCTCTATAAATATTAAAAAATGCAACATAAAATGTTTGCAAAAAAATATGTTTTCTTTCGTAAGACAGCACAGTGAGTCTATTTATTTTTGGTCTGATTTGGCAACTTTTTATTGCTCTACACTGCCGTGGAGCGGTGCCAAAATGATTACAAGAGATGTCAATTCTCTAAACTATCTGGAGCTAAGACCAGTAAAGAGATATTGGACTTTTTGAAAATAGTATTGAACAAGTCAAAAAGGTATTCCAAAATATTAAAACTTTTAAAACTAGACTGTTACAAAAGAGTGGCTGAAACAACTATCTAATCAAAAGGATATCGTAAAAAGGGCACAAGTTTATGATTAGTGGTTAGAATGATAAAAGTTTTATTTTTCTATGATCTGTAGTATATTATCAATTGAACAAAAAATAATGAAAACTCTATGATCAACAGTTTCCAAGTCTTTGAATTTTAGTTAAGTTGTTTTCTATCGCACACCTTAGAATACTATAAATAATATAGAATGGACTTTATTTAGGGGTGTTCAAATTTCAACTAGCCTGATAAAGATGATCTTTTTCATTCCATATAATCTTTTGTAACAAACATTTCAGTTGACTTTTACAATATCATAAATTAAAACATTATTGCCAATTAACATTTAACAATTTCCCTATCAACAATTCACAATAAACTACAATGTCATGTTGCTTATATTGCAGTTTACAGTAAATTACTTTTCTCATACAAATGAGAATATTTTGAATCCTTAAAAAAAAGTACATAAAAATGTATACATTATTATAACATTGACAATGGCATTTACTTAACATAGAAATGTGCAATAAAACTTTTAAGTAAATGGAAACATAAAAAATATTTTTTTATTATTTACACATGCAAATTGTATGCACAAAGAGAATGCCAGGAGACAATGTCCAGCACTTTCTCAGTTAGAGTTTGTTTTGTAAATTAAAAAACCAGGGTTAAAAAATTTTCACAATTTTTTGTTTCTTGTCTTATTATAGACAAACTAGTTATAGTAGTACTTGCCACTTAAAAATCTTTTAAGAAAGAAAAAAACCAAGTTCATCATAATGATTAAGTTAACTTTGTTTTTTTGGGTTAGTGCGCAGTACTTTCTAGTCAGTTAAAGGACTTATATAAGTGACTGAAAAAGAAGGGAAGAAAGAAAAAACGGAATAATCATAAAAACTAGTTTAAAGTGTCAATATTTTTTGGTGTCAAACATGAAAATGCACTCCACTTCTATTGACTATAACTAAAAGTTGAGTTGAGTTCTGTTAAAAAAAAACAGAAACAAAGATTTTTTTTTTTTTTTGCATTTTTTGCTTTTGCAATTTCTTTTTGCTCTAACAAATATGCTGCTGAGTGTTTGAAGTTGTTTTTATGACAATTTTTCCATTATCAATGAATGTAGCATAGTTTGTCTTTTATGATGCAAGAAAATAAGATAAAAATATATAAATTTTTAAAGTAGCAGCAAATAACAAATACAGACAAAAATAAAGTAAACGATTTTCTTGTGAAAATCTCAAATAAGTGGCAATACAAATAAATTATTGAACATAATATAATGTGCATATATTAGGGCAGGGGTTCTCACAAGGTCTTGCTTCGCGACCCACTTTTGACATTCAACGCGATCTACCGCAACTTTAACTAGTTTTACAGAAGTTACATTAATAATTGTGGAAAGGATTTTTATTTTTATGGTCCAAAAACTTCTCAACGAAATAAAAGAAGTCGCACCCATGTATATATGCGGAATAAAATTGCAACAATAATTTTATATACTAATCAAAAAAATCAGAAAGATCTAATTTACGAAAACGTCCATAAAGGCTTCCCATAAAATATGAAAATTGTTTACTTTGAAAAATTTGTTTGTCATCTATTTTGTCTGGTTAATTTTAGTAGATTCAAATGGATCGAAAAAAATATTTTATCTGATCTTCATTACCATTTGAATTAAAATACTAATCATTATGTATGGAATAAATATAAAAATAAACGAAAATAAAATTTTTCACAAGTAGTTCTCGCTATTTTGAAAGAACTAGAAGTCTGATTACCATAAAAATTTTACAATATAGTGAGAAGACATAAAAGTTCTTTATAAAAGAGCTAATGATAAGTAAAATGTTTTTAACAAGCTCCGAAAATTTTGTTGCAATTTTATTACGCATACGTTATTCTATGGTTAGAATAGAAAGGACATTATAAATTTACAAAAAATAAAAGGAAGTTTTCATGAGAACAATTTGTAATTTTGTTAAATTAAGCTTTCTATCTTTTTAATTAAATGTTTTCATTGTAGCCACATCGTAGTTTGATCCAACTTTATATTTTTAATCGTAGCACGGTTTTCTTCGCCAGTTTTCTTGCAGTTATTGCTATTAGATTCTTATAAGAACTTAATTAAAAACTCTTTACTTTTGTCTTAAATTTAAGGATGTTTTGAATAAATATATCATTCCGTTTTTAAATAATCTCTGCTCTCATTGGATTTTTTATTTATACATATACGAAATATTTACATTAAAAAATTAGTTTTCATAAATATTTTTAGGATTTCTTCGCCACCCCCTACGAATGTCCTTACGGACCCCCATTTGAGAACCGTTGTATTAGAGTATATAGTTTAAAAATAAATGATCAAACTTATTAAGCTTTAGTTTGTACGTGAAAAAAAGCGCCTAAGATATATGCTACATAAAAAATAAACTTTAAAATGTTGCCTAATTTTAGGGATTTTTTAAGAAGTTTCTAAAATTTCCTTTAAATTCATAAAAAAATAATTATTTATCAAAAACATAATTTGTTATAGCATAAGAATTTGTAACAATTTGTTTAAACTTAAAAGCTCTTCTTCTTCTTCTTCTTCTTGTCCTTATAGTTGTGGATGCAGTGCTACATAAATTAAACTGTTTATAATTTAATACATTTTAAATCTTAGTTGTTTCTATTTTAGAGTTTCCCATTTATAACAAACATTTTTTTTTTTTTGTAACCGTTTTTGTACTCTATCTGTCATAAGCATTCTGACAACCACAAAATGCATTATCCTTTTTGCACACACTCTCATACATACAAACTTACAAACACGTCTGAATATATTAGCACGAGTATATGCAACGTGTCATCTGAGAGTATACATACATAGACAAAGCTTTAGAAAACATATGCTCATTTATGTTTTTTTGCTGTTGTTATTGTTGTTTTGTTTAAATATAGCTAAATATCCTTATTGTATAAACTGTGTTAGTTGGCTGGCCTGATGTGTATATTTCACTAAAAGGATATGATTTTAGTTAAACAAAATTTATTATATCCTTACGCGCTCTTTCCTATTTCCCTGCTGTCTCTTTGGAAAATTATAACCAGCCTCTTTAGAGAATTTTATTTAATTTTCATTTAACTACAATAACAGTAAAATACTTATTTGCTGCAAATCCCTTAAGGGAGAAGAACACTGCATTGAATAGGAATTTTCTACAAAAATAAAATTGGTAATGAACGAAATTTGTGGCATGGTTATTTTAACTCGTTTTGCACACATATTTTTTAATGTTTTTTTCTTTATTTTTGTGGCAAGAGTATTAAAGAAAAAACATAATGGCATTCATTTTGCCAGTAACTAAAACATTTATATTTGCCTCACGAAATTAGCATTTAAACGGGATGACATATTATGTTCGCTTATAGCAAAAATAAAAGCAATATAACGAAAATAGGAGGATTATAGGCTGCCTTGTTTTTACATACATTTAAGTAAAACCTCCTTTTGCGTCAGGCTTTATGTAAGGATTAAGGAAAAGTAATTTGCTACATGAAAATTTCTAAAAACAAAAAATATTTAATTTGTTTAACTATAGTATTTTGCAAGTGATATGTAAAAAGTGGAAGGATTAAAATAAGCATAGAACATGTTTGCTTTTACTTACTAAAAATTTGTACAAGTTTAACAACCTTTAAGCGGGTTATTGATAAAATAGAATGGTTTTGGAACATAAATTTTAACATGGTACATGTAAATAGGAGTTTAGAATAATTTGTTTCCTTTCGCAACAACATGTGTTTTTTCAGTGGGAAATTATTTATGTAAGAAACATGATAATATTATTATTATTTGATATTTTCTAAATATAAGAATTATAAATTATCCTTCAGCTTATGGAAAATCTAAACATAAGTGTAAGGATACTAAGCCGATTCTCATTATTTTCTATGGAAAGTCGTGATATTCATATTATTTTCTATAGAAATTCCATAAGAAGACGTTTTTCTTTATTATCATCATTTATATTTATATTATTTTTCTTTCATTACAGCCCCTCGATCGTGATCAACCCAATGGTCGACCTCAATGGCGTTTTACTGTATTTGCTCAAGATGAAGGTGGTGAAGGTCTAGTAGGCTATGCCGATGTACAAGTAAATCTTAAAGATATCAACGATAATGCTCCCATTTTCCCACAAGGTGTTTACTTTGGTAATGTTACTGAAAATGGTACAGCTGGTATGGTTGTAATGACTATGACTGCAGTCGACTATGATGATCCTAATGAAGGTTCCAATGCTAAGCTGGTATATTCTATAGAGAAAAATGTTATAGAAGAAGAAACAGGATCACCAATATTTGAAATTGAACCTGATACGGGTGTTATAAAGACTGCTGTATGTTGTTTGGATCGTGAAAGAACACCTGATTACTCTATACAAGTAGTGGCGATGGATGGAGGAGGGTTAAAGGGGACGGGAACAGCTTCTATAAGAGTTAAAGATATAAACGATATGCCGCCGCAATTTACTAAAGATGAATGGTTTACGGAGGTGGATGAAACGGATGGTACAACACTGCCGGAAATGCCTATATTAACGGTCACAGTACACGATGAGGATGAAACGAATAAATTCCAGTATAAAGTTATCGATAACAGTGGTTATGGTGCTGATAAATTCACCATGGTGAGAAATAATGATGGTACAGGTTCCTTGAAAATAGTACAACCTTTGGATTATGAGGATCAGCTACAATCGAATGGTTTTCGCTTTAGAATACAAGTCAATGATAAGGGTGAAGATAATGACAATGATAAATATCATGTAGCCTATTCCTGGGTAGTGGTCAAGCTAAGAGATATTAACGACAATAAACCACATTTCGAACGGGCCAATGTTGAGGTATCGGTATTTGAAGATACTAAAGTGGGTACTGAACTGGAGAAATTTAAAGCCACCGATCCTGATCAAGGAGGACGCAGTAAAGTTTCTTATTCGATTGATAGATCATCTGATAGACAAAGACAATTTGCTATTAATCAAAATGGTTCGGTAACTATACAACGCTCTTTGGATCGTGAAGTGGTGCCTAGACATCAAGTGAAAATTTTAGCTATAGATGATGGCAGTCCACCTAAAACTGCTACAGCTACTTTGACTGTTATAGTACAAGATATTAACGATAATGCTCCCAAGTTTTTGAAAGACTATAGACCAGTATTGCCCGAACATGTGCCTCCACGTAAAGTAGTAGAAATTTTGGCTACCGATGATGATGATCGTTCGAAGAGCAATGGACCACCCTTCCAATTCCGTTTGGATCCCAGTGCTGATGATATAATTAGAGCTTCATTTAAGGTGGAACAAGATCAAAGTGAGTAAATGTTTTCTTTTGTGTTTATTGTAGAGATAATTTTATAAAGTACAGTTTAGGGCTTTAGTTTATGTTAAATGTGATAAAAATTATAGCATAGTTTTAGGGTATTGAAAATCTTAACAGGTGTTCTATTGTTTATAGGAAAGTTTTGGATAATTTTTTATAGAAAAAAATATTTACAATAGAAAACTGTGACAAAAAAATATTGACATTCGCATTACTTTCTATAGAAAATCTTGACATTCGCTTTGATTTCTATAGAAAATATTGACAGACGATTTGTTTTCTGTAGAAAATCTTGATATTAGCTCTGTTTTCTATAGAAAATCTTGAAAATCTTTTGTAGAAAATCCTGACATCCGCATTTTTTTTATAGAAAATCTTGACATCCACATTATTTTCTATAGATAATTTCAACATCCACATTATTTTCTATAGAAAATATTGACATCCGCATTATTTTCTATAGAAATCCTGACGTTCACAATATTTTCTATATAAAATTCAGACATTCGCATGGGTTTCTATACAAAATCCTCACACCCTAAATTTTTTCTATAAAAATCCAGTTATCCTGACAGAAAATCCAGACTTTCTTTAGAAAATTCCGGCATCTGAATTATTTAGTATAGAAAATACTAACATTATTCTCTATAGAAAATCTTAACTTCAGCATTATATTTTATAGAAAATTCTAACGCTGGCATTATTTTTAATAAAAATTCTGAAATCCGCATTATTTTCTATAGTAAAACCTAACATCCGCATTATTTTCTATAAAAAAAAGTTGATTTTCAAGTTATTTTCTATAGAAAATCTTCATATTTGCAATAGAAAAAATATAAATATACTCCCTTGTTAAAAATTGGTTTATATTTTTATGCGGAATATTAATTTCATATTGTGCTGCCTATTTTAAGGGATTTTTATTTAGTAAAGTTTACTTCTGGGCTGTTTAAATTTGATTTGGAATTTAAAACAAAGCCGTTGAATATATAAAAAAAAATTGTTTCGCTTTAAACTTTAAATAACATTTTAAAAAAATTTCCTTAATTTAGTTATTTTTTTGTGTTTTCTTAAACAAACTGTAATTAAGTCTTATACATTTTATAAACTAACTCTAGGCAAATACATATAATGAAATTATTATAAATTCAAACTTTTTTCTCTTCAACCCTTAGATAAGAAATATCTTTATTATTTCATATTTAAAACCCTAGCAAATTACATTTATTTCTTTTATATTATATGATAATTTGTTCTTAGAAATTCTCACACTATTTCTTTTACTTTAAATAAACCAAAATCTAATAGACTAACTAGTGACCATTGTCCAATGCTATAACAATATTTAAAAATGAAATTTACAATCAACATTCTATTATATGCGAACAAAAGAATGTAAAATGCAAAATTGTATAGAAAAAAAAAAACTATATAAAATAAAATACAATATTTATACTTATTTTACAAATGAAAATATCTAATTGATATTCTCTAAAGTAAAAAGTTAAAATCTATACAAAACCTCAAATAGTTAAAACTAATACATAGAAACAGCAATAAGAAAAACTTTGCTGATGGAAAAAGAATTGATATAAAATAAAATAAAAATCCCACCATTGAATTTACTTCCTTTTTTTATTATTCTTACATTCATTTGTTCGTTTGGGTAGCAAATGAACTTTGATATTAAAATCCAATTATCAAATTTCAATAGTCAATGCCAAAGTAAAAAGGACAGATAAATGCAAAAAAATAAAAACAGCTGGCAAGGAGTTTGATTAAGTATTGGTTTCTACTGCATTTTTAATCTTTACTTTAACCAGCAACCAAACCAAAACCAAAAATGTGGCACTTTCTTTTTTTTTTTTATTATTATGTACAATTTTAAAAACGTACACATTTTCCAATTTAATTACTATAATTTGTTCTTCTTTTTCTTTTTTAGAAAAATGCACAAAAGAATATTAAGTTTACTAACAGTTTATTATTTACTGCTAAAAAGCTAAAAACTGTTTCTGCTGTAAAAGTGCTTACAAAATTCGTTTAGGTTTTTGAATTTTTTTCTACAAAATTTTGTTGTTTTTATTGTTGAAATTTTCATTCGATAGTTTTGCCAAAAAAAAAAAATCTACCATTATTACTTCTTTTCTTGTTTTTCCATTAAGCAAAATTATCCTGGGTGTTTTCATAGTTATTGTTCAATTTTCTTTATAAATTATTAAAAATTAGATAAAGTTTTCTAAGGGTGATTGCATGAACTGTAGAAATTTTTGTTAACATTGACAATATTTTTAAAGTCAAAATCAAGTAATTATCGTAGAATGTAATGTTAGGTCATAAAAATTGGAAAATAAAAACAACATTTACACACATGTAGAAACGATATTCAAAGTTAAGCACGTATAGATTTTTAAGGACAAAAATTTCTTTAGTTATAAAAACAAATTAAAAATTTAAAAAAATTGTAAATTCTACAATTTTTATTTACTTAAAATTTTTGCAATTTTAATTTGTTAATATAAACTCAAAATTTAATTAAGATTTCCAATTCTTGCCAATCTTAATTTAATTCTTTACTTATACATTATTTACACTTTAATAAAAATTGTGTAATAATATTGAAAATTATAAAAAAAAAAAATAATCAAAATACTAAAATTATATACAATTTTACATCGTGTAAAAAATTTCATAAAAAATTTTACAAAAAAAGAAAAAAAAAATGCTTTGCTATTATTTTGTATTTAAATCTAATGCACTTGAAGTTAAAATTACTTTTTTTCATTTATTCGATTATTATTTACACATCTGTTGGCAAATCCTTAAACAAAACAAAAAATCTTTATCAAGACATAATTCTTTATGTTATTTTACATCAATAAAATAATTAGAAAAATTTATGTTTTCCATTATGTAATAAAATATCATTGCCTCCTATAAAAAGCTGTTTCTTTTTACATCTAATGTTCAATAGGAAAATATTCCAAATTATTTAGAAAATAATAAATATACTTTGACGGAAAATAATTGTTTGCTGTGTTTTACATAATGTAAACAATTTTAAAAATAATTTAAAAAAAGTTTAAATTATTTACAATAATTACATGACATAATTCAGCTAAAAGAAAAAGTCCACCATTTACATGTATTTTTAAATTGGCTACATATATTACAGCATGTAAAGAATTGTTAGAAAACTAATTTTTTTGAAATTAACGTAGTGTAAAAAATTGTATTTTTACATAATTTACTTAAAAAAAATATTTAATTTATATTAAAACAATAAAAATTGTTACAAATATATATTATTACCAAAGAAATATTTTTTATACTTCATTTACATTTTGATAAAAAACTGAGGTAAACAATTAAGTTAATTTTTTTTCCTTTTTAAATTTAAAAACGAGTTTAAATTGTTTACATTTCATAAATAATTATTATTTTAAATTTATTTTTACTTATATATTAATTTTTATTAGAAATCAAATATTTACTAAAATTGTCTAGAAATTCAATTAAAAAGAATAAAAATTTAAAAAGAATATAAACTTTTATTTCAGAATTGACATTATATTTTACATCATGTAAAGAGAAAATTTATTATATTTTAAAATTTGTATGTGACACAAGTTAATTATTTTACAAAGAAAATATAATATTTTACTTTTTTTACATTAGCTACACTTGGGTAAATAAAATATATAAATTGTATGTAAATTACTAAATGTAATATACTAACTAAAAATTTAAAAGAAATCTATTTTTTTACATTTTCTACCTTTTTTAAATTACAAATGTATAAAATATCAAAAAAAAAAAAAGGAAACTTCAAAAAAATATTAATTTACGTTGTTTACCTAGGGTAAAAATTCTTATTTAATATTGCATTTAATTATATTTAATTATTTACATTGTTCGTAAATAATAAAAAAATATATTTTACCACCTTATGTCCATTTGTGCATAATGGTTAGTTATATTCAAATAGTTCAAGAAGTTTGTATACATTGTTTTCCTGTGTGTAAAGCAATAATTATTTTAAGAATTCTTAAAAATAATTTAAACAAAATTTTTTTACATAGTTTACCCAGTGTAAACAATAAATTTCTTAGCTTAAAACATAATATACTTCAATTTAAATTATTTACTGTAAATAATAAAAATATAAAATAACTTCAATGCTTTACATTATTTACCTTTATGTAAAAAGTATTCATTTTATTTTGCCAAAATTTATTAAAATAATGTTTTGATAAATATTTTAATTGTTTACATTATAATTAAAACAATAAAAAAATTATGTACATTATTTACTTTGGTTAATATGGTCTATTCTTAATTTACATCATGTAAATAATATTAAGCAAGGTTATATTTAATTCCCAAAATTATGTTTACTCTATTTACATAATTTTTATTGGAGTAAAAATTATGATTTAACATATTTTACTTTGGGTAAACAGATTATTTTTATGTTTAAAATATAATAGGTTATTGTTAATATTTTTAACCATATGAAAAATATAAAATAAAATCTATTAAAACTGGAAATGTTTTAACAATTTTAACTTACATTGTTTACCTTCAAGTAAAATCTGCAAACATTTTTTGAAAAAATATATTGTCGAACTTATTTTAATTGTTTACGCTTTTCATAAAATAATGTAAAAAATACTAACTTCTTTATTCACTTTTTGTCAATTTCTTACATATATTACATCATGTAAAGATTAAACAATCCTTTTCTCCAAAATATTTTGACCTTGTTTACATTTTTTTTTTTTTGGTCGAAAATAATTTTCGTGTATTTTTAAATAAAAAAATTATTTTATGTAAATAAATTTTTCCTTATGTAAACAAATTATTTTTTATGTAAAGAACTAAAAACATATTATATTGTGTCCCTTCACTTTAAAAAGAAATGTCCATACAAATTTTTTAAAACAATAATAATTTACAAGAAATGTTTTTTAAAGTAAGGGGAAGTGTTTTACAAAATAAGGCCCTGAAACATAATTTATGTCATGTAACTTATGTAAATAATTGAATTTTTTCCTTTAAAGCATAAAATTCAATTGAAAATTTGCTTTTATTTAAATGTTCTTTTAAAAATGACAAAACCTTTTAATATTTACATTATTTACCTTATGTAAACAATTAAATATTAAAAGTAAAAGGTTATAACAGGAACAAATTGTTAATCATTTTCTTTACATGATGTATAATTACATATTATTAAATGTTTACTTGGTGTAGGAAATGCTAAAATTAATAAAAATTGGAACTTATTTTTAACACTGCAATGGACATGGAAGTGCTATTTTTTAAATTGAATGATTTATTATGTGAAAGCTTCCCTGTTAGTAACAGTGCCTAAAAATACATGTTGAGAAATATTTACATGGTGTAGCTAAATTATTAGGAAAATAAAAATATTCCTAATAAAGTAAATCTGTAACTAAATATTACAGATTTTTAAATTATGTAAATAATTGAATTTCTTTTTTTTTAAAGCATAAAATTCAATTTAAAATTTACTTGAATTTAATGTCCATTAAAAACTTCAGAATACTTATAATTTACAATATATTACCTTATGTAAACAATTAGGTATTAAATGTAAAAGCTACCAACAAGAATAAATTATTTATTAATTTGTTTACTTGATGTAAAATTATATATTTATAAATGTTTACATGGAGCAGGAATATAATAAAAGCTTGCACTTGGTACGAAATGTAAATCTTTAAATCAAAAGTAATTACTAAAATGTAATGTAAAATAATTCAGTAATACTTAAGTAAATAAAACGTTTACATTATGTAAAGAATACTAAAATTTGGTTTACAACGACGATGATAATAGTAAAATTCCAAGATAAACTTATTTCATTTTAAAATTATATAAATTACCAGCAAAGTATTGTAAATGTGATCAAGTAAAATATGTAAAAAAAACCTTTACAAATTTACAACAATTAGTAGAACTTAAGCTTTTGTTTAAAATATTTAAATTACTATAAATTCAAAATCTTTTTCTTGATTTAAAATATAACAATAAATTTTATTTCATTTAAAAAGGAAAAGTGTTAGCTAGTCATTGTATAAAACTATAAGCATAATATTTATTTACAGCTTAAAAACCCATTAAATTTTAATACATAATATACTTTAGTTTTGTGTAGAGCGCCACTCAAACTGTTGGAAATAAAACAAAAGTTTGCTTTTTATACAAAAAACCCAAACGAAACTACAACAATGATGTGTTGGATGATTTCAGACTTAACACTTGTTAGATTAAGCAAAAAATAAAATAGAAATTTTGAAATAGTTAAAATAATTACAAACAAAAGTATAGACATTAAATAAAAGATGCAAACAGTCAACCAAGGACAAACTAGGGTTAGAGTTCTAGAGATTTCATTTATAAAATAAGAATAGTTGAAATGTTTGTGTCTTTTGTTTTAAATATTAAGAGAATAGAAAAGGATTAGTAGAATTACAAGGACTTAAATAAATAATATGTATATTTTTTTATTTAACTAAACTTTCTTCTCTTTTATTTATATTTTTCTTTTATACAGAGGGTGCCAATGGTGATGGTATGGCTGTTATCTCATCTTTAAGATCCTTTGATAGAGAACAACAAAAGGAATATATGATACCTATTGTTATCAAGGACCATGGTTCTCCTGCCATGACTGGTACCAGTACCTTGACTGTTATCATAGGAGATGTAAATGATAATAAAATGCAACCTGGTTCGAAAGATATTTTTGCTTACAACTATCAGGGTCAATCTCCCGATACCCAAATTGGTCGTGTTTATGTTTATGATTTAGATGATTGGGATTTACCCGATAAGAAATTCTATTGGGAATCACAAGAACATCCTCGCTTTAAGTTAGATGAAGATTCGGGTATGATTACTATGAGAGCTGGTACACGGGAAGGTCGTTATCATTTAAGATTTAAGGTATATGATCGTAAACATACACAGACCGATGTACCTGCCAATGTTACCGTTACTGTAAGAGAAATACCTCATGAGGCTGTTATTAATTCTGGTTCTGTAAGACTGTCTGGCATAACCGATGAAGATTTTATACGTGTATGGAATTATCGTACACAATCATTGAGTAGATCGAAAATGGATAGATTCCGTGATAAATTGGCAGATCTTTTGAATACAGATCGTGAGAATGTTGATATCTTCAGTGTGCAATTGAAAAAGAAACATCCTCCTCTAACTGATGTTCGATTCTCAGCCCATGGTTCGCCTTACTATAAGCCCGTTAGACTGAATGGTATAGTGCTTATGAATCGTGAGGAAATTGAAAAAGACGTAGGCATTAATATCACCATGGTTGGCATAGACGAATGTTTGTATGAAAATCAAATGTGTGAGGGTTCTTGTACAAATACTTTGGATATAAGTTCGCTGCCCTATATGGTTAATGCCAATAAAACGGCTTTGGTGGGTGTTAGAGTAGATACTCTCGCTGAATGTACTTGTGGTGCTAGAAACTTCTCTAAACCGGAAAATTGTCGCAATACTCCCTGTTATAATGGTGGACGTTGTGTAGATACCAGATTTGGTCCTCATTGTTCTTGTCCTGTAGGCTATACGGGTCCCAGATGTCAACAAACTACTAGAAGTTTCCGCGGTAATGGTTGGGCTTGGTATCCTCCTCTAGAAATGTGTGATGATTCTCATTTAAGTTTGGAATTTATAACACGTAAACCAGATGGTCTTATTATATACAATGGCCCCATAGTGCCTCCAGAACGTGATGAAATGTTAATATCAGATTTTATTTCTTTGGAATTGGAACGAGGTTATCCTAGACTGTTAATAGATTTTGGTTCGGGAACTTTGGAGTTAAGAGTAAAAACCAAGAAAACTTTAGATGATGGAGAATGGCATCGTATTGACCTCTTCTGGGATAGTGAAAATGTGCGCATGGTAGTAGATTTCTGTAAATCAGCTGAAATAAGTGAAATGGAAGATGGTTCTATGCCTGAATTTGATGATATGTCCTGCCAGGCTAGAGGTCAAATACCTCCTTTCAATGAGTATCTTAATGTTAATGCTCCTTTACAAGTAGGAGGCTTGTATAGAGAACAATTTGATCCTTCGCTATACTTCTGGCATTATACTCCCATGGCTAAAGGTTTTGATGGTTGTATACGCAACTTAGTGCACAATTCCAAACTTTATGATTTGGCTCATCCTGGCCTATCGCGTAATAGTGTGGCCGGTTGTCCTCAAACTGAAGAAGTATGTGCTCAATCGGAACAAACTGCCAGATGTTGGGAACATGGCAACTGTGTAGGTTCCCTCTCAGAAGCCAGATGTCAATGTCGACCCGGCTGGACTGGTCCTGCCTGTAATATACCCACCATACCCACCACCTTTAAACAACAGAGTTATGTTAAGTACGCTTTAAGCTTTGAACCCGACCGTTTTAGCACACAAATACAATTACGCTTCCGTACACGCGAACAACATGGTGAACTATTTCGTGTTAGTGATCAACATAATCGTGAATATGGCATTTTAGAGATTAAAGATGCTCGTTTACATTTCCGCTACAATTTGAATTCATTGCGTACAGAAGAGAAGGATTTATGGCTTAATGCAGTAGCTGTAGATGATGGACAATGGCATGTGGTGCGCATAAATCGTTATGGCTCAGCGGCAACATTAGAATTGGATGGTGGTGAGGGTAGACGTTATAATGAAACGTTTGAATTTGTGGGCCATCAGTGGTTGTTGGTTGATAAACAGGAGGGTGTGTATGCTGGTGGTAAAGCTGAGTATACGGGTGTGCGAACATTTGAGGTTTATGCCGACTATCAGAAGAGTTGTTTAGATGATATACGGTAAGTAGTTGCGGTAGTGGTTTTTGATAGATGTTTTGGATATTGTTTTGTGTATGGCAGACAGTGGGTGATAAAAGTTAAAAGAAAAGAAGTTTTCTTTTAATGAAATTGAAATAAAATGGATTAAAGTGAATAAGAACTGAAGAAAAAATAAACTGAAAATAAAATAAAGCTGAATTAGAATTGAATTGAAACTGAACTAGAACTAAACAGAGTAAGAAATGAACTAGAAATTAGTTAATATGAACTGAACTAAATTTTAAATATATAAAGAGAAAAGGATTAAAATTGTACTAAAAAGAATTAGAACTGATATACAAATGGGCTTGAACTGAAGCAGAATTAAACAAGAACTAAACTGGAACCAAATTGGACTAGAACTAAATTATAACTAAAACTGGAACTAAATTGGAATTAAACTATAACTGAAACAGAACTGAACTTGAGCCGAAATAGAACTGAACAAGAACTGAAATATAATTTATCATAACTGATATAGAAATAAAACTAAACTATGAATCAATTAGAACTGAAATACAACTGAATTAAACTAGAATTTAACAAGAACAAAACTAGAACTAATTAAGAGCAAACCAAGAATTGAATTGAAAAAAAAAACTGAATTGAATTTTTATTAATTCATTTATATAACTAATTTAGAACTGTAATAGAAATGATCTGGAACTGAAGTATAAATTAACTAGAATTGAACTGGAGCTAAATTAGAAGTGTACTAAAGCTGAACTAGAATTGAACTGCAACTGAACTATAAACGTAATATAACTGGGCTAGAATTGAATTAAATTTGAACTAGAAGTGAACTAAAACTAAACTAGAACTGAAGTAGAAATGAACTAGAATTTAATTTGAGCTAAATTAGAACTGAGCTAGACGTGAACTATAACTGAACTACAAATGAGCTATAACTGAACTGGAATAAAATTGAACTAAGCTAGGACTTAACTAGACTTGTAATAGAACTGAACTAGACTTAAAGTAGAACCGGACTAAAACTAAACAAGAACTGTATTAGAAATGAACTTGTACTGAATTAAAACTGAACTAGAACTTAACTAAAATTTAATTAGAACTGAACTATAACTGAAGAGGAACTAAAATAGCACTAAACTAGACTTGAAGTAAAACTGAACTTAAGCTAAAGTAGAACTTAGCTAGAACATAACTAATATTGAACTGGAATTTATCTAGAACTGAACAGCATTTTTTGTCACCCACTATCTACTTTGCACTTTTGACGCATTAACAAGAACTAAAAAGAAACAATTAACCCAAAAAAAAATTATACGCTTTGTTTGAAGGTTTTACTAACTTGTTTACATTTCCTTTTTTTCTCTCTTCTCTTTTTCTCCTCCCACAGACTTGAAGGTAAACATTTACCTTTGCCTCCTGCCATGAATGGTACACAATGGGGTCAGGCTACAATGGCGCGTAATTTAGAAAAGAACTGTCCATCGAATAAACCATGTTCAAATGTCATTTGTCCAGATCCATTTGAATGTGTTGATTTATGGAATGAATATGAGTGCACGTAAGTTTTTTTTTTATTCTCATCTTCCTATATTTGGTTTACGTTAATGTAGTTTGTCTTCTTTATGTCGTTTTTTGGTTAGTTCATTTTTTCGTTTTTCATTTCAATTTATTATACGTTTTCATAATAGCTTTTAGCTAAAACAAAGAAATATAAAATTTAAAACCAAAAAAAAAAAAAAAAAAAAAAATTAAAAAAAAAAAAAAAAAAAAAAAAAAAATGCATCATCTTTATTTTTGATTTGTTATAAATTAAAAATTTATTTTCATTGAAAGAATTGATTTGATTTTATAAATTTGCAAGAAAAGAAATTAATTGTTTTGTATTTAAACCTAACCTTGAATTTTAAGTTGATGAAAACTCAAAAAAGAAAAAAAAAGAAATTCAATATGAATGAAAAATTCATTAGATTCAAAGTATTAAATTAATTACACACTGTTTAACACTGACAGTCATCCTACAAATTACAAAACAGTATAAGAAATAAAAAAAAGAAATGGGGAAATGAATTTATGGTTATGTTTAATTTTAAAGTGAAATCTGTTACTGATATTTAATTAAATAAAAGCTTATGTATGCAGTATATTATTACATTGAATTTAAATTATGAATATTCATTTAATATTTAAAATATTTGTTTTGAATTTTTCAAACAATATCAATTAATAAAATAACATAATTTAATTTTCATGGTAATTTGAGCAAATCTTTTAAGAAGGAAAATTAATTAAATAATTCTTTAGGAATATTAAGATTTAGGAGAAAATAAATACAATAAAAATAAATAATAACATTGAATTAAAATGATTTAATCAAACACTATTTCTTAACCAACATTAATTTATATGTACAGTGAGCGAAATAAATTAACATATAATTATTACCAAATATTAATAATATTGGCATTGAAAATAAAAACATTTCCTTTATCTTAATAATAGCAAAAATATATTTAAAAATAAAATTAAACTCATATTTACTTACGTTTGCTCATTGTAAAAATGACCCTCATTTTATACGTTTTATTTTCTACCTGTTCATCTCTAAAGGTCAATTGACATGCAATAGAAAATATTCGGTTCTCTTAAATGTTAGATAACATTTACCTATAAACTAAAGAGCAAAAAAAAAAAAAGAAAAACAANAGAAATTTTATAAAAATGCTAATAAGGGAAATAATTTATAAAGAAAATACTAAAACATCTTAATGTAACACTAAATCATAATTAATTTATTCACCGTTT
>MINK01172362.1:35759-47916 GCA_001735545.1 Phormia regina
AATGGTGTAGGGTATCATATGGTCGGTCTTGACCGACTATACCTTGTTCTCTCGTTTTTCTTAAATTTTTTAAAGATATTTAGTCAAAAAATATATTTAGATGAATTAGATAATTAACAGCTTTTCGCAAGACCAAAAACTAATTCCTTTAAGAGGATTCTATGAAAAACGTAAATATTTTTAAACTTTCTATTAACAAAATATTCTTTTAACTTTTTTAATATTTTTAAAAAATAATTTTTTTAATATATTTCATTGCTGCAAAACTCTCATTTATCAGATGACATGACATTTAGTTGATCTCTTTACTTTACAAAAATGCTTTATTCCCTAAATTGTAATATATTTCCTTAATACCATCACAGTGCACCACTCACTACTGAATTAAAAATGAATTCAAGACCTCAAAAATCAAAATTTTCAATTCTGTTAGATACTTAATAATTCTTCTTATAATAACCAATAATTTATTTTTAAATAACTACACTATTCCTAGCAACATTAACACATATTAGAAAAGCTTATAAAATATTAATAAAAAAAGCTATTATTGGATATAAAACTTTAATTTCATTTTTTACTTAATAGAGACAATTTAAAAAGTTAACGAGAAGTATACAACTTATAGCAACAATCACTTGCTTTAATAAGAGTAAATAGCTAGTTATAGCAAATTGTATATATATTTTAACACTGTTTTTTTACAATTAAATATTTGTTTGTTTAAAATTACAGGCCTACGCCTAAGACTACACTCTAATACAGCCGAATATTGGGTGTAATCTCTAACAATAGAAATAAAATAATTAACTGGAGCATACATAATTTTATAATTTTTGTAAAGTAAATTTTTTGAATTTTCTTAAATTTTATTAATATAAAAAAAAAAGAATTAAAGAATTCACAGTTTACAATACTTTGTAATTTGATAATTGAAAGATAAAAGATTAAAGCATACTTTTAGGAGTTTTATATACTATTTTAAAATTAAAATACTAAAAAAGATTTTTTTTACAAATTGTTAATAAACTAAATTGGTGATATATGTAACAAACAAAGCCCAAAAGTATGCTTTATATTTTGAAAACACTTAAACTTAATTGATACTTTTAAAGAACTGTGAATATTGTTTTAAGGCTAAGAAATATAATTGAAATTTTATTATAATATTTTTTTTATTATTTTAATATTTTCCAACACAGGTACCGATGACGAATGTCAAGAATATGATTATTTAGGAGCCTGGGGGCCTAGATTCGATAAACTGGCCAATATGTATGGACCCGAAGCCCCTAATCATACTACCGATTTAGAATTGTAAGTCAATACTGAGAAAAATTAAACACACAAACACACACAAAGGAAAAAGCGAGAAATAAAGACACCAGAAGTAACTAAAATACAATTGAATTAAAATCATAAAACAAAAGAAGCGAAGCAAATGAAGTATTAAAAAAAAACAAGAAACAATTAAAAACTAAAATACAAAAACACTAAAGAAAATTTGATTAGAGAAACCAAAAAGAAAAATACTCAAAAGAATAAACCAAAACTTAAAAAAAAGAGTAAAAAATTCTCCATAACAAGACATACTAACAAAATAACAAAAATAAAAAAAAAAACAATTTAAGATTGCAAAGCAAGCTTTAAGAAGAAAAAGAAAACTAACTAGGAAACGGAAATAAGCAAGAGAAAGAAAATTCGAAATCGAACATGAGCAAGAAAAAAAAATAATTTCAAAATTAAAACCCTTAAAAAAAACATAAGAAAAAGAAAATCACTACCAAAGATTTAAGTCGTTTTCAGACTAAAAGGAAAATTAAAAATAAGGAAAAACAGAAAAAAAAGAAAAATTATTAAAAATTACAAAAAAATAAATAAACAAAAAACAAACTACATTTCAAACAGCAACCAAACAAAATCCAATTACATTTGTATAATACAACCACAAGCATACATACCTTACTCATACATACATATATACAAACATTCAACTACATGCATACATACATATACAAATAAACATTCACTCATTTAGCATTTAATTTTCGAAATGAATATAAAGAAAAAATCTCATATAAAAAAAGAATTAAGAAAACAGATTAAAAAACAAAATAAAAAAAAAAAATAAAAAAAGAAAACGAAAACTATGTTTAGAATTTAATGGATAAATAAATAAAAAACCAAAGTCTATACTTTATAAGTAATAAAAAATCAATTATGATAATTATATTTTAGTTTTATGAAACAAAAACAAAAAATAGTAATAAAATTTTGTAAATTTTTCTTTAGATTTAATTTAAAATTTTTATTTTTAAGTTTTAACTTTAATAAATTATTTATAAAAGAATTTTTATTTATAAGTTGTAAAATTATTATTTGTAATTAATTTCTTTTATATTTAATTTTTTATACAAAGAAGAAAAAAAAAACGCATACTCATATATAAAAAGAAAAGAAGTAAAAAACAACGATTTTAAAAGAACAAACACAAACAAAACTTTGGTTTCTTTATTTCAATTTATATCTGAGACTATTACATTTTTTTTTACTTTGAAATAACAACAAATACACAGGAATTGAGTTTTAGACAAACAAAACAAATACACACAATACATACGAATATTTATTAATTAAAAAAAAAAAAAAATAATGAAATAAAAAAACAGCTGTATCATACAATATTATTAACAAAAAATTACACACATAGTACATACCTACATACCCACAATAAAGAATATTTAATACAGAGTTGCATTTTTTAAGCACAGAGTTGCTACAGTTACGAAAAAGTAACCGGTAGTCTACTTTAAGATAGGAAATAAATTAAAATTTCTTCAGATATATCAAAATGCTCAGTTCAGAATACATAATTTTCGAAAGTATGAAAACTATAAAGATTCTAGCAAATTTAAGAATTATTTATAAAGGACACGACTAATGTCTGCATGGCGTAATGAAACAGGTGACAGAAATTCTATAAAAGCAATCGATTCTGCAATTTTGTTAATATATGATGTTTGACATTTGAACAAAAATTATTATTTCATGAAATTCGACAATTCAAAGTACTAAAAAACTAAGCTGATTAACCCTCCGTCATGCATATGTTCCGATAGTCTCGTATGTAGCGCATGTATCTGGCCAGATACACTATATATTTCAGTACATTTATATGAAAAATATGTAGTTTTAGTGATAATATTACATTGTTATATTGTTATCACGCAGAGATAAAATAAAAAATACCAATAAATGTGTGTGTATCTGACCAGATACATGCGCTACGTATACGATGAACAAATCCACATAAATTTAGTTTGTTGTTTTTTTATGTTTTTTTCATAAAACGATACCTAACAATATTTGTAGAGAGTACCTGGAGACTCAAACCTCTACCCAAATTAGAAATATATTTAAATCACAGTTAAATTCGTAAAATATCTGGCCAGACACATGTGCAGGACGGAGAGTTAAGAAAAAGCAGAAATAATAAAATCAATTATTGGTATTTATAAATATTATTATTTTGTTAATTGGAGTAAAATCAATTAAAAATTAATTAATATAAGCAATTTCGTAATTGAAGTCGATTTTTACTAGCATAATTCTTTAGTTGCATTTTTCCATTCCACAAACACAATTATATTTTAATTATTGACATAACCTAGTACCAAGAGAGTTTTGGAAGCTGTNTGATAACATAGGTATGAGAATAAAGTTGGGCGGTTCTAAGATCTCTTGCACTTCGGTTGAAAATAAGCACTATTAAGCTGTCCAGACTGTTTACGTGAGAGACATAAGTTGTTGGTATGATACAGTGAGACCTAGATTATCTGTAATGGTTGCTACCTTCAGCATTGAATATAATCAATTTTGCTGGTTAATTGAGTATAAATTTAATCAAGGATTGAAATGTTTTCGTTACCTATAAATGCAATAACAATATTCAGAGCAGTCATTAAATAAATTAAAAAAGATTTTTCAATAAGCAGTTGTTTATGGACAGATTTGTTTGCTTAACAAAAAATTTTGATAAATATTTATGACCAATCTGTTCAAGAAGAAACTATGAGTTTCAAATTTCTAAAAAAGTGTTTTGGTCGATATCTTGGATACAAATGGACCGTTTNNAAAAAAAAAAAAAAAAAAAAAAAAAAAAACTTTAAAAAAGCTTCTTAATTTCTCGTGCAAGAATGAATTCCCTACTTTTTTGTGGTATTTCAGTTATTTGTTCCTATCAATAAGGATCAATAATATATGTATATAATTCTTAAGATCTTAGATGAATATTATAGGATTTACGAATCAAATGGTAAACTTATTTATCCTTTACACTTGTGGCAAAGAGTATAAATATTTTATTTTATTTCTTTGAACTAAAGTGAATTAATATTATCGTTCAAAACAGCTATATGTTAATTTTCCTCAATTTTGAGATAACTGATTTAATTTTTAATACAAACATGAGAAAGAGATCCTAATCGGAAAACGTGGGCCGGAATTCGCCAGAGTTGTTAACATTTGCTCGCGTCCGAAAGCTGACAGTTATATCCAGGATAAGGGAAAAATTATTTTCATTTTATTATCCTAATATTTAGGATTAGTTCTCAAATAACATTAGATGTGGGAGATTTTTTGGTAAATACTGTGCAAAATTTCCATTTTTATACATTGGACTACCAAAATTGTAGCGCAACTACTAGTTATTCTACTCAGAATAATCTACGGAGTCGTTTTATAGTTTTCGGTCCGTCTGTCTATGCATGTAAGTATTGTAATAAAGATAAATCAATTTGTCACATGGTCTTCTATTGTGTCAAGGGTAAACCCAATTATTATTCATCCAGACTCTATAAAAACTTTTCTTCCGGAATAAAGGTTTAAAAATTTTGATATTTAGGTTCGGCTCAAGTAATTTTTATATACCCAAATATAATTACCCATGGTTTCCCATGTCTGGGAATCACCTTAATATATGGAAATACAATGTTAGTTTTCAAATAATATATCTTTTTTATAGAAATATGAAATTTATTGTTATACATTTTCTCTCAAGATTCATAAAGGACTTGAATTCAAATGCATGGTATGGTATAAGATATCATACGATGGTGCTTGTCCTTTGAGCAATTTTGATTTCTCTTTAGACGATTTCACTTATGGGCTATTTGCTAGAATCTTTTAAAGTGAACAAAGGAACATATAAAATAAGTCCTATGTTAAGATTTGTTTGTAACCATATTGTCGTATTTAATATTCTTTAGTAAGTTATTAAACATGTGACCAATAATTTTCTATTTAAATAAATTTAAAACTTAAACATAAATTAAAAGAAATTATATGAAATAATGTAAAATTTCAACAAAAGAAGAAAATATTTCAAATAAAATTTAACAAAATAAAACATTTTCTGATCTTATAAAATAACCGTTACTTTATTTTGTAAGAAAATGCAACTCTGATTTAATTCTCCTAAACTTTCCACAAGATTTTTTTTTTACTAATTTAGAGATAAAGCAAATGAATTATAAGAATTTAATAGAGAACGCAAAATAACATAGAAGTGCCCTTTATGAAAACAAAATATTAAGTTACTGTAATATTTAAAATTTATTAAAAAAAATTTCTGAAAATTCAAAAGGACTTAAATTTTCAACAAAAAATTTCTTCAGATAACTTCAATATATTTTTTTTTTATATTTTAAGCTTAAATCTCTAACATTACGCTTCCATTTAATACACAACATTATATACACCTCACCCAACAACCAACAACCGATATGTTATTTAGGGAATCTCCATTACAAAATAAATATTTAATTAATTAAAAAGAAAATAAAAAAAAAATTGTTATAAAACAAACCGTTATAAAGCAAACATTATTAACAAATAAACCAGAAGAAAGCACCTTCCATATTTGTTTTTATTTTTCAAATAATGTTTAAATAATAAAGTTACATGTTTTTTTTTAAGTTTATAATTTCAATCAATAACAATACCAAATCTCTCTCATTATAATTGAGATTTAAATCCAATATTTATTAATTAAGTATTAAAAAACAAAAACATAAAACACTTTTTTTATAAGGCAATTATTATTATGAAAAAAAAGAAAAAAAAAAAAATGATATTATTACTTAAATAATTATATAAAAATGAATAATAAAAATATATACATTAAATAATATAATTAATTCAATTTTACAAAAAAAAAAAAAAAACATGTAATGAATACCCAAAGACTGTTTTCGTTCCATCATTATAAAAATAAAAAAATAAAAAAAAAGTTAAAAATGTATATTTAACACAAAAAAATAATACAATTCATAATTTCTTTTTAAGACAGAATAAAGTGCATGTTTTTCATAAACTTGTTAAAGTTTACTTTAAATTTTAACTTTATTAAAAAAATAATAATAAATGAAACGTAAAAGGTTTAAGAAAAAAATTATTAACAAATTAGCTGACATTTTCTTAATGTGTAATTATTTTGTTAACATAACAATATAATGTTTGTTTTCTAACAAAATATTGTTAAGTAAATTGTTATTACATATTGAGATAATGCCTCCAAAGGTAATAAATTTATGATAAAGTTTAATTGAAAAGGTCTAATTACACAGGGAAAAACTAATTCTAAGGCACGGAGTTCCTCAATCAATACGAATACACGGCCTTCATAAATATTAAGCCTATAATATACTTTTTTTAATTGCCTCTAGTTCTTGCGATAAGTTGCGATTTGTATAATGAAGAAGGCTGCATTACATAATGAAGCATATCTCTGAAACTACTTGGTTATATTAAGATTATAAAAAAAATCTTATTAAAATTATCTTCAAGCCCTTCGTACGAAAAGATCCCTGTACGCTTTATGGTTTATAATATTTACTTTAAATGGAAAAATCTGTACCTCTTTTATATTTCATATTATTCTCCATAACTATGTTCTAAATTTTCATGTAATAACAATTAATTAAATAAAAATTTAACACATATAGCGTTTATACGAACCTCTTATTCGTAAGTAAAAAATTCCGATATGTAGCTTTTGCCGTATAATCGGTGAATTGATATTTTATTTTCAAATTAGTATCGTATTAATTGCAAAATAAAGCGAAGATAATAATTTTAATTTTCCATTCCATAAGAGTATATACTTATTTATCAGTTCGTATAAACTGTTAGTTATTCATTTGCAAGTTACTTTTACTTGTAGTAATCGTGCGTATAAACGTGATACCAATTTATTCAAATACATAATTTAAATTTTAAATCGACCTTATAAATAATTGTTAAATGGTAGTATAGGTAAGTTTGGCATACATTTATTTTTTAGTCATAAAAAGGATTCTCATTATCACCGAAATAAATCCAGATGACCAAAGAAAAATAAAAATAATACCAATTTATATTTACATGTTTGAATGAAATATAGCTCATCCTTTGAATTTCTATTTACATCAAAATCAAAATTTTTTCAAAAATATGAATTCGGTCTAAAAGGTTAGAAAGAGTTCGTACTATTGGACATTTTACAACATTACAAAAAGTAAGTGAAATTATTGAAAAAAAAACAAATTTTTAACTGACAAGCATTTGTACAAGAGGAGAGAAAAGCATATTTTTTTCATAACAAATAACACAATAAATGACAAATAAAATTTTCGCCCTTAAATATGCTTTCATATTTATAAATCTACATTACAATACTTAATATACATGTTTGTATGTGTATTTATATTATTAAGTTCATTATGAATGAATTTATTTTCTTTTACCGCAAAAGCTCAAAAAAAAAAAAAAAAAATGTCGAAAAATTCTTTGTAAAAATAAAGTCCTTAGCATAGGCTTCAGAAACTTTAAAATCGGCCTTAAAAACCGGGTTTTTAAGCATATCTGTTTCACTTGTTAACCGATCTTGATGAATTTCAATACAGAAATTTTCGAAACTATTTCCAATCGTTTGGTATATATATTTTATATATCACTTATCGTTGGGCTTCATAAAAACCATTTCAACCGACAGACAGATGGACGGATCATGTCCTATCGTCACTGAAAATCTTTAATAGAAGTGTTAAAAAAAAGTTGAAGAGAGGAAAGCAATCCAACCAAAAATTATAGAAAAATATTAAATATTTTATTAAAATCTAATGTTTTTCTTTATTAAATTTTCAAGCAAAAACTTTGATATAAAGAATAAAATTTCAGATTTTCGTAAGCTAAATTGTATGCCCTAGTTTTGCGTTCGCAGTCCATAACGTTATCTAGAAAAAGGTATTTTTTCTTTTCTCTTGTTATACATTTCATTAACAAAATTTAATTTATTGCCGAGAGCTTAGGTTAAAGATAATTTATTATCGAGTCCTACATTAAATCGAGTCCTACATACTTTTCAAGGTGATAATATTTGTCTTTATTTATTAAAGTTTTAAGAGGAATGTAAATTATATACAATCTGAAGCTATATCCTGGCTATTTTGAGCTTATATAAATATAATTTTTAAAAATATTTTGAGGAGAATAATCCTTTCTAAAATCCAAGAAAATTTTCTTGTTTATGAAATCCTCATAGTAATTAGATTGAAAACTCAATTAAAATTCAATTTCATCTTGAAATGGGGTAATGAAAACATAACAAAATGAATTTATTACATAATTGATAATTCCACTCTTATTTATATTTTTATGCTCTTAAATAAATAATGAACGGCTTAATTTTTTTTGAAATTCTCCAATAACAATTAAAGTTTTCAAATCCAAGTTTTGGATTTTTTAAACAGAAATCGAATGCATAAACCCACGTTTTTGGGTTGAAAAATGTTATAAAACCAATCCTATAAGCAGGCTAAAGGTACAAAAGCTTTAAAGCTTTTGACAAGATTTTGATAAAATTAAAAATAGTTTAGAGTGGAGAAAACTGTTTTAGTTCGCAAACTTTTTTGGTTAAAATGACGGAAAATCAAATTTAAATGCCAAACTAAAAGAATTGCTTTGAGAAACATTTATGCTTTATGAATCTAAGCTTTAAAAGCATAATTTGACATTTTAAAGCTAAGAAAAATTAAACTTTATCATAAATTTATTAAAACTAAGGAATTTTTGGGGGAAATGACTACATTAAGGTTTAAAAAAACATACATAATGAAAGGAAACTACTGCTATCTTACAAAACATATAAGAAGCTTTAAAAATAATTACAACCCTAAATATATGCAGTACTAATTAATTTTTCTCATAACCTTAATATATGTTACGAAACCTAAAATTCTCTTAATAAATTCTTGTTACTGTAATGGCTGAAGATATAAAGGAAAACCCGAATGAAAGAAAAAACTATTAGACTTAACACATTTAAATAAAAATAATAATAAAAAATTTCATATAAACTCATTGATTTTTAATCCAAATATTTTAAAAAATAACAAAGAAAAACTACAAACAATAAAATACACTATTAAAAACTTAACTTTGCATATAAAAAACATTAAAACAAATTATATTTAAATAAAAATTCCACAATTAATTTTTGAAATCACTATAAAATCAAATCGTATAAAACTAGGTGATGAAGAAAAGAAAAAAGAAAAATTAGCAATAAAAGCGAAACAAAAGAAAAAAAAAATAATAATTTAAAATAAATAAAAAAAGGATGGATGGAAAAGTAAAAATAATAAAATTAAAAAAAAGCAGACCTTTTTAGAAAGAACTTAGTGCAATTCATTGAAGTAAAATAAATATATATATTAACAAATTAAAAAAAAATAAAATAAATAAATAATTATACAATAAAGAAACCAAAAAAAAAAAAAAAAAAAAAAAAAAAAAAACAAAAAAAAAAAAAAAAAAAAACATTAAGAAATCAATTGTAAATAATTTTAGCACGTAAACGTAGTAAAAAAAAAATAAAACTTATTACAAAAAAGTGTCATTAAGTCATTAAATATAAACACAAAAAATAAAAAAAAAGAAAGCATAAACAAAAAAAATTTAAACTAATTTATATATAGTTTATTAATAAAAAAATAATAATAAATTATAGAAATCATATACATATTAATTATTAACAACAATTACATTTAAATGATTTTTTTAAGACACATTTAAAGTAAAACAAAAAATTAAGACACAAACAGAAAAAAACAAAAACAAAATATTATTAATAATTGACGGAAAAAGCAGTATTTGTATGTTTTATTTAAAATTAAACGTAAAAAATAATAATAAAAGAAAAAGAAAAAAATATTAGTAATGTAAGTGTAAATTCGAAGAAAAAAAAATAATAATAAAACAAAAACGATGTCCTAGTATGTCCTTTACATGAAAAAAAGCCTACTTGAAATAATAAAAGAAAGAAAAAAAGAAAACACATATGAAATGTTAAACAAAACTAAAAATCTATTGTATTATTTGGCAGTTGATTTTATTGAAAGATAAAAAGGTAAGTATGAAAAATACTTTATAACGATTGCTTTGAAATTAACATTAATATGCATGGCACTTTGGGGTCTTGAAAAATAAAAAGTAAAATATCTGGATATTTTAAACTGTTGGACTGATATTGATGTAGATAGGTAGGTTAAGAGGGCAGCTGTTAACAATTATAAGACAGCTCACGTGGGTCCAGTTTGGTCCCGTTGTTATACCCTAGAGATCATGTGGTATTAACTTACATGGCCGAAACTACGTTTGTGTCGAACCAAACAGATGCATGATATTATATACATATCAAAAGGATCCGAAAGTACATGCATAGTCAGACTGCCGAATTTACCGGTTCTTTGCGAGTCGGACTATGACAAAGGCAGTGCTTCTCCTCCTCTTCCCCATCAGAGCAACTTCGACACATGTCGTTAAAAGGGAGCCCAAATCTCCTACTATGCACACCAGCAATACAGTGCCCTGTGACAACGGATATCAGAATACGTAATCGATGCCTTGTTAGTCCCAGTTTAGACCGAAGTCCAGCATATTGTTATAATTTAGAACTTCCATGGAAGAGGAAGAGTTTTAGAGTTTTGTTGGTTGGAGTGTCAACGGTTTGCAAAAATTGCTGATTTAAATGCAAAAATTTATCTTCTGGCTCTTAATGTCTTAATTATGTGTTATCTTTAATAGTAACATTATATATCTTCCAATTGTATATTAAAATTAAATATATTTAAGAAATGTCCAAAATATATAAAATTTCATATTTGAAGAAGAAAAAGAATAAATTAAAAAAATCGAATAAAATTTTAATATTTCGTGAATGAGAACAAGTATAATAATAATAAAACTGAATTTTTGTGGTCACAGCATGATACAAAGAATTAGAGGTAGATCCGTTCTCTCTTATCGTTGCCATAATATACTTCAGACGTTTGAGCGATTTATTATTTTATTGTGCTACCATATCATTTTTAAAAAATGCGAGATTTTTGTTCAATGAGCATATGAATTGAAATAAAAGAAAGAAAAACACATTTCCAATTAGTGCTTATATTCAAAATTATAATTATTTACAGACATTAATATCATGTTTATGTTATCATCTATTATTAAATATTGGATCAATATTCAATTAATGTTCTGAAATAAAAATATACCAATTTAATAATGGATCTGCTGCTTCTTGAATAATTTTCTTTAATGTAACACAAAGGTTAAAATCACATTAAGAGTGCTTAAAACATCCTTTAAACATATATTGCTTGCATTTCAAACATATATTGGTTGTATTTTAATAGGTTAGCGAAATAAATACATATAAAACAAAAATATTTTTTAATTTCCTAAATATAATTATCCCTTGTTATGATGTGGCAACATCTTTAAATTTATTTATAAGAATATATTCCAAAAAATCTTTTAAACTTCAAACAAAATTTCTCTGAGAGAGAACGGTATTACCTTGTTTCTTTGCATCATGGTGATACACCAATGATCTAATTGATCTAAAAGAAAGTGCCGTTATTAAAATTGAAATAGTTCTTGTTGAATACAAATTACTGTAAATCAGTGATCGCCAACTCCTATACACAGTGTATTTTGGCCGTTACAAAATATACACAGACTACTCACATGCATAGAAAACACAATTCAGTAGTGTTGGGAAAACATTTCTTTTTGGTGAATCGTTCGTTATCGGTCAGAATGACTGACTGAAGTA
>MINK01172363.1:7151-25151 GCA_001735545.1 Phormia regina
CCGGTGGCTGCTAAAGTCATAAATTTAATATTAATTGTAATCATCTGGAAGATGTTCTCAACCAAAATTACTAATAATTTTGAAAAATAGATGAGTATTTGTTTTTATGAGCACAAATTTTACATCGGTAAAATATTATTGTTAATTGTAGCGTGAAACAAAAAAAAGTATTAAGATTTTTATTTGAAAATTTTCAAAATATTAACGTCCATAAATAAAATGGATGATAATAATTAATTTTACAGTTAATTAAAAAATTAAACGTATAGTAAAATTAAGAAAATGAAAAATTATTATTTAGAAAAATGAAAAAAATGTAATAGAAATTATTTTGATATTATTAAAGCAGAAAATTGTATATATAGTTTTTTCCATAGCTTATAAAATAGATATGAAGTTCAGTTTTCAAAAACCTAAGTCGATTGTCAAAAAAAAAAAAACCTAANNAAAAAAACCTAAGTCTAAGAATATGTTAGTAACAAATTTCATTGAAAACAAAAACAATTGTAGTACGTGTGCATTTTTGGGTAATCAATTGAGTTTTTTTTTAAGATTCACATCTATGTCAATAATATATGTTTTTTTTCTTTCCTTAGAGAAGTTTGAGTATAAATTTTTTCCTTCATAAATTTACTTACGAAAAAGTTTAATTTTATAATCTTCACCACAGGTGTATAAACGGTATATATAAGTTTATCATTCCGTTTGTAATTTTTTAAAATATTCGTCAGAGAATAAACAAAATTTATATTTTTTAGATCCTTGTAAATAATTTATGTATCCATTTATATATCAAACGATTGGAAATCCTTTCGAGAACTTTTCTATTAAAATTCAGAATGCTTAAAAAACGGGGTTTAAACATGTTTTACGATTTTCCTGAAGCTTCCTGCTACGTATTTATTTTTTGCAAAGAAGTTTCGGTTTTTTTCCGAATTTTTCTTCTGAAATGGTGAAATAAATCGGTTCAATAATAGCTAAGATATCGGCCAAAAAAAAAAAAAAATATTTTTGTTAAACCTTTGTTAGAGCTAAAAATTTTTATTTTACTTATTTAAATCAATCAAATTAGTTTATAATAAACCGAGTTATGGGTCAGAAACTAAAAAAATTAATAATAAGATACACACACAACCTATATATACATATATATTAAACAATATAATGTTTAATATATGTGTATATATTTGTCGGTAAAATGATGAAGGGTATAAATACGTCATAGCCAAATGTAGTCCCCGATCTCGTTTATATTAATTAATTAGACTTTAATCATAAATAGGCTTTATATTATTGTGAATTAAATACCGGTAAGATAAATCTTATTGTGAATTATCATGTGAATAATTCCTTTCATGAATTATATTCCTTTCATGAATTTTTCATTAAAAGAATAATTCGTTTGTAAATTATCTACTAACAAATGTTTTTGGTTAAAATCACAAATGAACTTTTTGTATTCCTTTCGCGAATACAATAACATAAATTTTATTGCGAAATATCACTTAAAAAAAAAAAAATATTCTTTATTGTTCGTTTAAGAAAATAAATTATTAATGTGTTTTACTTAATAATATTTTATGTGAATAAAATTTATATTCCTTTCATGAATTTTTCATTAACAAAATAATTCGTAAGGAAATTATCTTCAAACAAACGTTTTTAGTTAAAATTTTTAATTAAAATCACAAATGAAACTTTTGGATTCTTTTCGCGAATACAGTAACATAAACCTTATTGTTAATTATCACTTAAAGAAAAATATTCTTTATTGTTCGTTTAAGAAAAGAAATTATTAACGTGCTTTACTTTTTAATAATATTTTAAGCGAATAAAATTTATGTGACTTTCATGAATTTTTCATTAAAAAATAATTTGTAAGAAAATTATCTTTTAACAAAGGTTTTTGGTTAAAATATTTAATTAAAATCACAAATAAACTTTTTGTATTCTTTTCACGAACACAGTAATATAAATCTCATTGTGAATTATTCTTTATTGTTCGTTTAAGAAAAGAAATTATTAATGTGTTTCACTTCTTAATAACTTCTTAATGCGTATAAAAAAAACAAAAATTTTTCTTCTGAATTAGAAACTAAAGAGATTTTAAGTTAAATAATTGGTTTTAAATAAAGTATTTTTAGTTCTTAGAGTATTTTACGACAATAAAATGTGTATTCATTACATGAATTTTCCATTTAAAGAAAAACATTCGTAATAAAATTACATTTTCAAAAAATTAATTATAATAAAAATTTTTATTAAAATTACAAATGAGATTCTTGTATTCTCTTCGCGAATACAAATTATATTTTATATTTGAAAGACAATGTATTGAAAAGTTCCATTTATTTATTTATTTATTTATTTATTTATTTATTTATTTATTTATTTATTTATTTATTTTTTATTTAAATTTATTATTGTTATTTATTTTGCGCAAGCAATTTTTTCTTTAAGAATATTTTTTGCAAATGATTTTGTGTCATCAATAAATATTTGTTTTAAATTTTAAAATTAAATTCCTTATGAAATTTTCTTTATTTGTCGTAAGGGTACGTTGCAGAATGTTTGTTTAAATTAAAATAATGTTGCATGTATTTTGTTTTGAGAATTTTAATCGCGAATGATAATATTAATTCCTCAATAAATTAAAATAAAAATTTTCTTTTTAAGTAGTAACAAAAATTACATTCTAAATAACATTTCAAGTTAAATATCTTATTCTAAAGAACATTTTAAGTTAAATATTTTGCTTAAAATAATGTATTTTTACTTCTAAAGAACATTTTATAGAAATAAAATTTGTATTCCTTCCATGAAGTTTTCATTTAAAGAAAAATATTTGTAATGAAATTATTAAAAAAATCGTTAACATTTTTTATTCAAATTATAAATTAAATCTGTTCGCGAATGCAATTTTTACTTATACATATATATTTATATAATTTTTTTATTATTACTATTATTTTTAGAATTTTAATCGCGAATTAAAATATTAATTCCTCAATAAATTAAAATAAATAAAAATTTTCTTTTAAAGTAGTAACAAAAATTAAATTCTATAGAACATTTCAAGTTAAATATTTTGCTTTAAATAAAATATTTTTATTTCTTTAGAATATTTTAAAGAAATAAAATTAATTTCGTGAATTTTTTATTTAAAGAAAAATATTCTTATTCTTATATTTTCCTCATTAAAAAAAATCGTTAACATTTTTTATTCAAATTGTAAAAAATTTTTGTACTCTCTTCGCGAATACAATTTTTACTTATATTTAATTTTTTATTCAAATTACAAATGAAATTTCTGTATTCTCTTTTTTTGCGAATACAATTTTTATTTGTTAACAACATTTTATTTTAATTATGAAAGAGTTTCAATTCTATGAATAATATTTTGTTTTAGATTGTTTTTGAAATTATTCTTATAACAATGACTTTTATTCGCGAACGCAATTTATTCTTTGAGAATATTATTCGCGAATGAATATTTTTTATCTGCAATAAATTATTCTTTTTGAAAAAAGTGTTGTATAAAAAATTCTTCTTATGATATTTTATCATAACTTTGTGTTTTGAATTTTTGATTAAGTTAAATAATTGTGAATGTATTCTAGGTTTTAATAATGTTTATCTCGATTGGAATTTTTATTTTAAAGGAAGAGATTTAATTGTAAATTAATTATTAAAGAATTATTTTTATGAATTATATTTATATGATAAAAGTTAAAAGCTTATAAAAAGCTTTATTTTGAATGATTATCCCGATTTTATTTAAAGCTTTTTAAAAGAAATTACCGCTTAAAAATGGATATTTAATAAAATTTTCTCTTAAATTTTTTAGAATTTTTAAGGTTCAAACAATTACCTTAAGAGATTTAGGTTAGGTTGAAAAGGGTGGCGTATTCACGCTTCCACCCAGAGACCAAGAAGGTCCATTGTGATCCCTTTGAGAAATAAAGAGAAATTGAAAACAGAACAGAGAAGAGAAAACTTAGATAATGAAGAAGAAGAGAGGAATGAAATCTAAACCTTAGCAATCTTAAGAGATTTAATTGTGAATTAATTATTAAAGAATTATTATTATAATTGTGAATTAATTATTAAAGAATTATTTTTATATAATAAAAGTTAGAAGCTAAAAGTATATTGTGAATGATTGCCTGGTATTTTGTTAACTTTTTAAAAGAAATTTCCGCTTAAAAATTTGATATTTAATAAAATTTTCTCTTAAAGCAAATATTTTGCAATTTTTAGGTTCAAACAATTTAACTAACGTTCATAATTTGGTTTTTTATTTTGCCCTTTTAACTTCAATATTGTTTTAATTACCACTTTGTTTTTGTTTTAACCTTTTAAAAATCACTGTACATTATTGTTGGTTTTTTGTTTTATTTTTATATGTTTTTTTTTTTTTTAATTTAATGGCCCTCAAGGGTTGTTTTAACGAGAGTGCGAGTATGAAATATTTGTTTATACATATTTAAAGGTCATTTGCAATGGCAAAAAATATGTTGCTACTTTTTTTTGTATATTAACTTTTTTCCACAGACAAATGTTAAGACACCAAAGCCTTGGTTTGCAGCCGGTAAAAAAAGGATTCAAAAATATAAAATATATTTCAAACTCTATATTCATTTATTTCAGGGTATAAGTGTATTTTCTATACTATTAAACTTAAGGTAATTAAACACTGTCATATGAGTTTTATGCCAATGACGTGTTTAGTTTCATGCCATAACACCCTTCTTCTAACTCCTTTAAAACTTTCTAGTGTTTTTAAATTAAATTGCAATTCAGTAATTAAAATGTTTTTTTTTTTTTTTATTAAAATCTAAATTTTGTCTATGTTTGTTGTTGTTGTATTTTAAATAAAATTACTATTTATTATCTTTTTTTTTTCAAACATAATTTTCAATTAAAATTGTTTAAACTATTTATTGAGTTTATTTATTTTCTATTTGCTGTTTATCTCACATGACAATCGCCTAAATAATAATAATAATAACAAAAACAATATATAAGCGACAATAAAATTGATTGCTCAATTTTATATAGTTAATTTAAACGCACATCGTCATCAATTTTGTTTCAATAATATTTTGTTTTTTGTTTTTATTTTATTATAATTTATTAACGATAAGTATTTTTATCGTCTAAGCTTTTTATAGGTTGTTGTAAAAATAAAATAAAAATCAATTTCAAAAATAGTGAAAATAAACTATTTTGTCATATTATCTAGGAAATCTTGAAACGTTGGTAATTAAATCAAGAGTTTCCTGTTCGTGTCGATAAAATTAAATAAATATTGAGAAATATAAAGGGTGTAGATTAAAAATGATTGATAATAAGGAAAATTTATTATTTATTTAAATTTTGTTTAATTAACAATAAATTATTTATTATTATTTTTAACAATAAGTTTCCTTTAAAGAAAATTAAAATTTAAAAAGAAAAAAATAAAATATAGTGTTTTTTATTGTTAAAAATTTAGTTTGGTATTAAAAATTTAACATTCTAAATGAAATGTAACTTTCCAGGGTTAATAAAATGTTTGTTTATTAAAAACAAACCAAAACATTTTCAATTTTGATTAGATTTTGAAGCAAATTTTTGCATAAAATTTTAATAATAGAAATATTTATTTCAATAAAAGATTTCTTCAATTTAATTAAATTTTCTTATATCTAAAATTTAAGATTAATTTGAAAAATATTTTTCTTATTTAAAATATATCTTTATTTTCAATAAAATTATCGCAATCTTGTAATTTTTTTTAAATTATTTATTATTTAATAAATATAAGAAAATATTTCATAAATGAAATAAATATTTTATTAATTTTCGTTATTATTGTGAATGAAATTTTAATTTAGAAAATATTTATCATCAATTTATTTATATAAATCGCAATAGTGAATGAAATTTTTGTTTAAAGAAAATTAATTGTGATTGAAATATTTGTAATAATATTTAAATAATTCTTTATAAATAATTATTGTGAATACATGAATAATATATAAAATAAATATTTAATGAGATTATTTAGGCTGTTTTTTATAATCTGTTTTATTAAATTTTAATATGCAGACAAAGGTTCCTTTTATTATTATTAAAAGAAATTTAAATAAAATATATTTTTACAAAATTTTATTTCATTATTGTGAATAAAATTTTCCTTTAATAAATATTCTACATCGAATAAATTCTCACTTACAAACGTGTATGAAATTTTGGTTTATAAACATTTTAATCAGTAATGAAAATTTTATTTGAAAATTAAAAGAAATAATAGTTTTCTTTCTTTTATAAAAATATAATGAAAAAATTTATTATAATAATTTTCAAAAACTTGTTATTAATAGAATATAATTATTTAATCAATTTTAGGTAAAATTGTTTTTGTTATTGTGAATGAAATTTTCATTTAACAACATTCATCAGTGACAAAATGTCATTATCAGTATTGTAATAGAAATTAATTGTGAATGAAAATTTTGTTTATAGAAAATTTATTGTGAATATATATTTTTTTAAAGAAAATTAAATGTGAATGATTTTTATTTTTTGTATATTTAATCTATTAATTTAATCAATATTATTATAAATAAATTTTTATTTTAAAAGCATTTGTTTTTAATAATTTCTTTCTTTTAAAAATCACAATTGTTAGTGTAATTTTTCTTCTGGAAACTAATTGTGAATGATTTTTTTTAGATATTTTAAAGGGAAATTTATTGTGAATGTTTTTTGTAATATTTATGTCAAATTTAGTTTTTTATATACAACTCGCGGAAAAGTGAAATAATTTTTACTATGGTTGTTCACGTTTTTAAGACTGTTCACGTTTTCGATTCGTAAACATAAATATAAAACTTTTTTGTTTTTAACGAACAAAACCAGGTATTATATGCTTCTAGGATTAAACACAAAAACATTTTATTTTTAATCGGAGATTTCCCAATTTATTTATACTAAAAACTAAAAAAAATGCTTCACATCTTAGAATAGTCTGCGTAAAAAATGTGTTCACATTTCTCAGTCGTTCACGCTTTTGATTGTTCATGTTTTCGCGCGTGTACTGTATTTTACCCATAAATTTAAACAATATTAAAAATTGTTTTAAAAACATTTATTGTGAATGAATTTTACACTTAAAGGTCATTCATTATTGTTTATCTTATATTTTATTAATTTTCATTAAAAACATTATAATTAAATCGATTAAATTTTAATAAATCAATTTTCTCTGTATTTTCATCTATTTTCTTATTATAATTTAATTTTTTGTTTTTTCCACCTGCAGTAACATTTTTAAATAAAATATACAACAATAATAGTAACATTTTGATCCAATTTCTTGATGATAAAATATAAAAATATTTAATCAAACAAAATTTTTCATTCACAATAATAAACACAATTTCATCTAAAGTTTATTAAAAAAATAAAACTTAGATGAAATTGTGTTTATTATTGTGAATGATAATTTTGTTTAATTAAATTTTCGCTTATAGAATTCAAAATCTTGAATGGATTTTATGTTTAAAGAAAATTCATCGTGAATTTAATTTAAAAAATATTCCAAATCTAATTGGAAAAAATTTCTTAAAATATTTTTTAATGAAGAAAAAAAATTATATTAAATATTTTTAATATAATAAAAAATAATTTTAGTCCTTTTTTATTTGATAAATTTATTTTATATGTTATACACTCTTTATTTCTTAACATAATAAAAATTTTAAGAATTTTTAATACTACAAGTTCCTTTGGGTGTTTATTTAATTAATATATGATGAGTTTCTTTTTTTCATTTAACTTTTTTTTGTTAAATGTTATAAATAATGCAAACCTATACACTCCTTTTGACGTAAATATATCAACAAGTATATTTTTAAATTAAATATTTTGAATGTATAATCAAATTTTAATTGACACTCCCATTAATAAATGAACAATATACAATGATAAAAATAATACCTACATGATAAAAATGTTTGCTTTTTTTAGAATCAAAATTCTAAAAAAAAGAGTAAATTGAAAAATTTGGTCTGAAATAAAATTTTTATAATAAATGAACGTTCAATATTTTAGCTCTATAAGCTAAAATATATAACAAAATATAAATATTACACCTGCAATAGAATTTTGTATATTTTCTTTTGAACTAGTCATTAAATTTTAATTTTTCTAATCTGATCTTGCATCTAATGATTACAACAAAAAAGTGACAGAATGGTATCAAATAAATGGTGCTGCTGTGTACAAAGTGAGACAAATCCAAAAAAGAGTCCAATACTCAGTCCACTTGAAATGCTATGAGTTGTAATAAAAACGCGTTTAAGAGCCCAAATACAATTGTTTTCCGCTCTAAGAGAGAAATGCAAATTAAATAAAGACGGCTACCAGCAGCAGATTTCATGTATATTTTGTTTTTGTTTCATTATATTTTTTGTGTTTGGCAACAACAAAACTACATATATAAAAAAATACTTATATTCCTCTCTTAAATCCTTTCATAAAAAATATAAGGCAAATCTATTTCTTTCTTTCTTATATAAATTTAATGTAAACCTAGGTGATTCATTTTGTAACAACGGCAACACTGACAGAGAGGGAGAGTGAGAAAATGAGAGCTTTTCAGAATCCGTTGTGAAATTAAAATAGATTTTAATTTCCAGCGGATTCCTCTGTGTTGTCTTAGTTGTCAAATCTTCATATAAAAATTAATCCTCTAGGTTATGTTTGGAGTCTAAAGAAGGCCCAAAAGATGGATATAAAATATATATTCCGACAAATTAATCGAAAGGAATTCTTGGAAATATTAAATATTTTAATAGAAAATAGAATAGAATGGAATAGAATTACATAGATTGGATTGGAATTGAATAAAAAAGAATTGAAGAGAATTGAATGGAATATAATAGAAATAAAATAGAATAGAATATAAGAGAATGGAATTGAATAAAAGAGAAAAGAAAACTATGGAGTAGAATTGAATAAAATAGAAGAGAATAGAATAAATATAATAGAATCGTATTGAATATAATAGAATGAAAATGGAATTGAATAAAAGAGTGTAGAATAGAATGTAACAAATAGAATAGAATTGAATAAAATATAATAAAATTAAAGTGAATTGAATAAATTGAATAAAATAGAATTGAAAATAATAATAACTAAAGTGAACTGAATAGAAATGAATTGAATAGAATAAAATAAAATGGAAAAGAATTGAATGGAATTGAAGTAAATTGTAGTGAATTAAACAAAATAGAATTTTGTAGAATCAGGGAAAATGAAAATATTTTTCGGTAACAAAAAAATTCCAATTAATACTTTTTTCATCTTCAAAGTACTAAAATATATATCGAGCCCTAACCACGAAAATACAATAAAACAAAAGCAATGAAAGAGAAATATAAAACAAGAAAATCCTAACAATAAAGGAAAGAACTTCTACAGCTCTTTTTCATCAGTAGATTCTTCTAATGACAACACAATGTTAAATTCATGACTTTTTCATCTTTTTACAGTTCCTTTTTGTTGGGATACGAGAAAAAAAAAAACTACAAAATTTATGATTTCATTTTGTTTTTAATCCAAAAAGAGTCTACACTCTGTTTACAGTTTTCAACACTTGTGTAATAAGTTTGTCATTTCATTTGTAATTTTTATAAAAAGTATATACATATTCTAGATTCTTATTGATAAGGAAGTCGATATAAAGATCTGTTGAAATCAGTTTTTAGAAAGCCTAAGTCATCGTATATATAGGTTTTATACACCAAATTGTATGAAATATTCCTCAGAAAAAGACTAATAAATAAGATGAGAAATAACTGAGAAATTGGCAAAAAACCGAAGATATTCTAAAAAAAACGTTTCTGCTGTCGGCTTTTCTAGACTACTATCCAAGCTAGCGACTTGGTTTTTGCACGAAAATTTAAAAAAAATTCTTCAATTTTTTTTTTTCTGAAAAAAGTCGATCTATTAGTATCCGAGATATCGACCAAAATGCATTTTTAGACTTTTTGAAGTTTCCATATAAGCTTCAGGTTTCGCTTTTGAACAGATTAGTTAATCAATCAAATTCGTTCATAAACAAACGAGTTATGGGGCAAAAAAAAAAAAAGACCGACCATATGATACCCTACATTATTGCCTATGTGTACCAAAAATCGGGATGGAGCCAATTATGGACCTATACTTGAATCAAGTAGAAAATAAAAACAAACTATTGCAGAATATTGCGTCGATACTAAGATTCACATGTATTTATGCACTTTTTGGTGATTCCCCAAATTGGGTTTTATAAGGGAGCTATAGTGAATTATGGACTGATCTTTGTGAAACTTTGCATGGTCACTTATACTTATATAAATGTTATATGTGTCGAATATTAATATTAAAAATTTTATGGGATTTATGCACGTTTAAGTCAATTTCGAAAGAGGGTTTTATGGGAACTATGGCCAATTATTATGGACCGATCTTCATGAAATTTGGCACATGGATTTATGCTTACATTAAAATTATTTATGTAAGCATAAATCCATATTCAATACTTATATTCAGTATTGTTCTTGTTGTTGTTGTTTTTGTATAGGCAAAAAGTTGATATAGCAACAGCAGTAATATAATTAACAGTGTTGCTAGTGTTGTTGTTTGCATACATGCATGGTATACTCTTCACCATGGTTTTATGCAAAGATTCGGCTGGGCCGTTTAATAATGTTTATCTTTTCTGACAAATATCTTCACAAAAAATATTTTAAAATAGAAAACCAACTGAATCACCCAATAGATCTAAGTAAAAATCCTTTCGATTTTTTTCCTTTTAAATATTAAAATATTGACTTTAGTCCATATGTTCTAAAATCCCAAAGCATTATTCTTTAAGTTAAATTCAGTTTTTGAAATTCTAATGTGTTCTTAAGAGTTTACCAAACCTGCAACAAATATGGACTTCAAAAATAAAAGTTATTTTTTTTTTTTTTTTTTTGGGAAATAACTTACTAACCTTTTCTAGGAGCCTTATTTTGTACACACCTGTATTTAGCCTATACAAATTTGCATATACATACATATATATTAAAGATTATACATATATACAAAACTATGACGCAATTGGCTTAACAAATCCCTTCTCTTGAACACATTCCAAAACAAAAAATAAAAAACGACATAAAACAAACGGAATAAGAATTGTACGTGCCTGAACAAGCAGAAAATTTATTCAATTCTACTGCTAAATGGCCTGGACAAGTCATACACTTATGTACAAGTACTTGGAATAAAGTACATCATGCTTATAACATTTTGTATTGGGTATGGTAATGGTAAGAATAGAATGAGAAGAAAAAAAAACATGGTAATGATATTACAATTTCACTTTTATATATATAAAAATAAAAACAAAAATAAATAAAAAACATTCAAATCTATTTTGTTTATTTGATAGTCAGTCTTTTAGTTAGGCACTCAGTCAGTCATTCATTCAGTCAGTCAGTCATTTAGTTATAGAATAAACGTCAAAATCTTTGATGCTTTATTTGTATGTAGTTGTTCGTATGTACTATATGCTAATTGGGTTAAGAATGCTTGTCAATGAAACGAAATTGTAATGAAATGAAATGGTAACTATTATTGCGATAAGATTAGAATACAATTGCTTAAGCGTACAAGGAGAAAATTACAATTAAATACAGGGTGGTATGTATATATGTATAAATATACTTTGTATTATAATTTTAGGTACATAACAAGTAATAACTGTAATTATATAATAAATCTAAATAATTTTACTTTTTAATAAAGTAATTTCTATGTTATAAAATATCTCTATAGCACAGGCGCGGATCCACGGGGAGAGAAAAAGGGAAATTTCCCTCCCCAAAATGAAATTATTTAATGCTAAATAGTTAAGAAAATCAATCGATTTTCCTCCTCCCAAAAGCTTGAGCTGGATCCGCGCTTGCTATAGCAACATACTATTTAGTGCAACGTAATAAAGCGATAATAGCTGGTCTAATTTCTTTACATTAAATTATCTATTAGCTGTTCAATTTCTTTTAAAGAAACGCCTTTTTCCGTTTACCTTATATCACCCTATAACTTACTGTATCTTTTCTTCTTGTTATGTATTCTTATCATAATGACAATTTTAAATTGTTATTATTTTCTTTTCTTTGCTTTTCTTTTTTTGGCAAATTTGTTGCGCCTCCTGTTATTTATGATTGATAAATTTTATGTTTTATATTTCAAATTTAATGTTGCTGTATTATGTACATGTTCATTTATATTAAAAGTTTCACTCACGTTCAAACATATATGCATAGGTGGGGGAGCAACTACATCATATTTAAGTTAAATAACAGTAAAACATGATAAAAAAAAAACATTTTATTACTTGAGAAAAAATTTTTTTAATTAAAAATTTTTTTCGTAGCTTTTCATAGCATTTATGAGAACAATTTTTATTTTATTTTAAGACAGTTTTTAAATTTATTTTAAAGTTGATATTAAATTCTTTTATATTTTTAATAAAATTGCTTTAACTTTATTTATATGTCCTTACCAAATAGAAATGTTAAAAGTTTATTATTTCATTTATAATTTCGTCTGTCCGTCCGTCTGGATTATTCTACAAAAATAATTATTATTAATCATACGTAACAGGGATGTGGTTTTCTTAAAAGTTTTGTTTTAAATAATAGGGAAACATTGATTTTGGGGTCACAGGGTTTATCATTCAATTTGTATACACAGTATTACTAACAACTAAGCCTCTAATCCTTTTATTTTAAATTGACTCTAATTCTTTTTGTAAAATTAATCAGGTTGCATTATATTTTGAAGCATATCTCGAAAACTACTTATACAATTTTTATCCAAAAAATATTAAAAAATTTTAATTAAAATTATCTTCAACTTATATTAACTTGACTTTTTAATACGGTCAACAGTTATGGAGATATTACGTCTATTTAGTGAGAGAAATTAAATTTTAGAGAAAATTGCAAAAATAAAATATCCTTTTGGGAAATCATAAAAAGATTAAAAAATTCTAATTTTTATACTTTTATTATAAAGATGAATTTGTGTTAAATGAATTAAAACACATTTCATTCAAATCAAACAAATAAATTTAGATTTTTTTCACAAATTAGTAAAAATGCATTTTGCTCCACTTTTAAAGTGGTCAAAATGTTCTTTTTTAGAAGCTCTTCAACGTTTTTTTGCTGGGATAATATAAGCTCGTTAATTTTTAAAAACGCGATTTATTTCGAGAAGTAAGTCATGCTCAAGAATTTAATATTCGATTTGACCGAGTTTCTATAACCACCACCAACTTTTTCAAATTATACCTCATATAAGAGAGAGGGGTACCACGCTCATATATTTTTTGTCGTTATTGTAACAGTTCCCTGGGGAAAAAACTTCTGGTTGATACGGCTGTCGCTAAGTTGACAATCTTTATCAGAGTTGTGCTCGGGTCGTTCCGAAGAGAAGATCCAATTGTAGTGGGAACGCTTTTTTTTAGTTTACTTTGGTTCTAGAACTTTTTTACAAAAATTCCATGGAATTTGTATCTTATATGGGAGATGGTCGATAAAATGGGAATATGAAGCTAATTTTTGCTTTCCGATCCATAACCAAATTTTATGTTTATCAGTAAAAAAATTATCATAAACAGTGCGGTCCATTTATTTTAGAAATTACTAATTTCTATTTACCAAGCTCGAAATGGTTAACTTTGACGCTTAATTTCGTATATAATATCGTTTTTAAAATATTACTTTTCTAAAAGTTTTAAGGTTCCATTAGTCTGCCATAAATGAGAAATAGAAATAAATGTGAAGGCCCTGTTACTTGGCCCAATTATTTGTCATATACAAGGTTTGTTTGGGATTGAATTTGAGCAAAATTCGTAAGTAAACAACAAAGTCCATTGTAGCTTCAATATATAGTTTTCTGCTTATATCTCTTAAATAAAAGCATATAGTATAACGAAATCTTGTAAGGATAGTTCAATTGTCGTTATCACCTCGGAAACCAAAAATGAGCGTGGCCTGCCCACTTTATCGGCACCTCCCGTATAGGGAAAACACTAAAAACACAAGGTGTTTTTTGAAGCTTCATTTCATAGTTGATCTTTTAAACTAAATAACTAATTTTTGATAGATAAACTTTACACTTCGAAGCCAGAAACGGGCGTGGTCCACCCACTTTACCACCCACATCCCATATAATGCGAAATGTGAAGGAAATTTTGTTCATACAATTCAAGGTCCGATGTAAACTTGGGTGTGTTCCCACTTACCGCCACCTCCAGTATGGAGATATTAGAAAGACAGGGTGTCTGTTGAACATTTATAGTATTTTGTCGATATCTTTAAATAAAGTTATGTACGGATAACGAATTGTGCGTATAGTTTGAAGGTCGACTATAAACTTGGAGGAAAACCCAAAACAGGCTGAGTCCGCACACTTTACGCCACCTTCCATATTAATGTAAAATTTGAAAAATTGATGGTGGTGGTTATAATAGATCGCCGAGCCGAATTATAACATCGCACTGTTATTTATTGTATTTTGAATAATTTAAATTACTTATTGTATTAGGCAACGTTTAGGAACATTTTAAAATACTTTATACGAAAAATTTTTATGCATTACACCAAACAAAAACTAGTAGTTTTGACTTCATTCGGTTTGTTCGAAAAAACTACTTCAATTTCTTAGTTATCTCCATGAAATCAAAAACCATTCATCTAGTTTTTATTATAAATAAATAAAAACTACTTAAAAATAAATATTTATGATACAACCTGTTGTAGAGTTTTCATAAAAGTCAGCTTTGATTAGACAACTATACATAAAATTGTCAAATTTCTTAGTAATTTTAATTCTGTATAAATTCGTTAAAATTATTGTTAAATGTTATTATAAAAACGGCAGTTAACTACCAAATAATTCAATTTTATCAAAAATAACAAAGTAAAAAAAGGTAAAATACGTTAAGAAAACCCACATGGAGAGAAATTCAAGTATGTAACGATTTAGTTTTGAAATTCAAAACAAATTGTTTAGTTTGGTATAAATGGCCATATTAAGGAAATTTGACAATATGTAATTTTCAATATTAAAAGCTACTTTATGAAAAACATCTAAACCAGGTGTATCTAATATTTATTTAATAGTTTTAATTTAATTTTTAAAAAAACCTTGTGAAAATGAGCTTAGATTCTTTGGAAAAAACTAAAGAAATTTAAGTAGTTTTTCAATCAAAAAACTGAATGAAACCAAAAACTACACTAGAATCAGATAAAAAGAAAATTATTGTTTGGAAAATCATATTACTTAAATTAATGTAATTTTCCTCGGGACTTCTGCTAATATTTGGAATTAATATATATAAGAATTTAGCATTTTAATAATTTTGTTAATTATTTGTTTTTGCTTTTTATAAGAATTTTTTGAAGTACTCTTAATTTGATTTTGACCTTTGTGTTACATTAAAGAAAATTATTAAAAATGCGATAATTTATCGATACTTTCCTATAGTACTATTTTACACTTCTAAATAACACTAATTCGACACTCCAAAAAAGCACTAAAAAGTGTCATCTTAAAACTATTAAAACTGAGGCACATTTCTTCCCGAACGGTGACTCTTTTTATGATAAGAAAATGATATCATATCCAATTGTTAAGAACTACTTGTATTAACGTTTTAAACGAAATATCGATAGAAAATGTTGGCTCAGTAAAACTGCTAATAAAACAAAAAAAGAAAAAAACAAAATGACATTTATAATAATATACTTTGTTCAATTTTCTGAATCAAATGGGAGTTAGATCTATTAAGATAAACCTTATATATACATTATGTCTCTAAACAAACAATTCGGTTAATCGAATAATTTGTCATTAATCGGTTATCAACCGATAGACTTAAAATCTCGGATAATTATTTGTCAAATAAACCGATTAATCTGAAATCCCCATTAATTAGATACTCTAGTAAATACAGTCTGTCAATATAATGTTTTTACAATGAAAAAAAAAAAAAATATTATGCTAACTTTACTTTTATTTCTTTATTCGGTTTTACCAAAAATAATTCATCATGATTGTAATTACAAACGTTCAACAAAAGAACAAAAAATCCCTGTAAACTACCTTCAAGAAATTGTTTTTACATATGCCCTTTTGTTGATATTTAAAGCAATTCTTGGAATTTTGAAATGTATTTTTTGTTACTAAGTATTTTAAAAATATTACTAAGTAGAGGTCAATACAAATATATTCCATTCTGAATAGTTGGAAATTCGGCATTTTTATGAAATATAGTTCATGTAAAATAACATTTTTATGCTTTGGAAGCTCGTTTAATGCAAATATAATAATAAATATGAGTTTATGAGAGGCAAAAAGTCAAAATTGATGTCATTATCAAATAAAACTACAAGCAATTATGAATAAAGACTGATAATACAACAATATTTATTTGCAAAAACTGTTGAATGTACTAGTACAGAGTCCATACTTTAATCCCACTTACTTTTTTATTCGCATAATATGAAAAAGTGGCTAGGAGGTATTATTCCCGAGCGGGAAATCCCGGGAATTTCCGTAAATTTTTCGTCGGGAATTCCCGGGAATTTTTTAATACTAGATATTGTTTAGAATTACATATTGCTACAATTTTTTTAAACATTTCAATGTTGATGTACCATTTTAAAACTCAATTTTATCTCATCTTGGCTTTGAAAGGTTTTTCATATTTTTTCCCAATATCTTTAGATTTTTTCGACATATAAATGTCAAGTTTGACTTGTCTCAAAGGCACTTTGGGAAATAATAAACATAAATAATTAATTTTTGAAGCTGTGTAAATTATTTTGTAATATATAAAAATTAAATATGTAAACATTTTTAAATGAATATTCTATTTTTCAAAAAATTTAAGACTTGTAAATATATTAAGCTACGAATGTACTTTACTTTTTAAAAATATTCGTCTTGAAATGATTAACAATATCTTTAAAATATTGAATAAAAACTAATTTTTATCAGATTTCCGAACACTACATCATTGGACCACAAAATATTGTTGAAACCCAACTTAAAAAGTTTTTAGATTTGTGTATTAGAACAAATTAAAATGATAAGGAAAACCTATTTACACTGAAATTTATTTAGTATAAATAGGTTTTAAATTTTTAGCATGAAAAACTATTTAAATTAAAAATCTGAATCTGAACAAAAGCATACTTCTACTGAATTATTTTATAAAGAAATCATTAAATTTTTGTTAAATTAAATTTTCTGCAAATTTATTTGGGGTATTTGCGAACTTTTTGGGTAAAATAAGAAAAAGGCTGTTGTTTTTATCAAAAATTTACAAAAGTAAACAAGAAAGAAAACATCAAACTATTTTGAAATTCTTATGTGAACATTATTTTTTTTGTTAGCATAATAATTTTTTTATATTTGAAAATTTCTCTTAGTAAGAAAAACAAAATAATTTTTATTTATATTTATACAAAGTTTTTATTTGTATTTTTTGCTTATTTGACAATTTACTAATTTTATCCACAGAAATAATCTGGGCCGCTTCGTGCAAGAAGAAGAGCATTATTCATTCAAAATCTCTCTCGTTTCACAATTTCGAGTTCGGGAACCAGTTATCCCGCGTGCTCTCAATTTAGAATACGGAAAGAAGTCTAATATTTTACAAAATGTATCAAAACATATTTTCTAAAACTTTCCGTAATTCGTAAAAGATTAAATAGAAGAAAACTTTAATTATTCAAAATATTTTTTAAGCTTGAATTGTATAATTGGTAGTGCATTCTTTAAGGAATTAAAGTCAAAGAATTTAAGTCTATGAATTGAATTGCTATGAATGCTCCAAAGAAATGCTTGGGACAATAAATTTAATTCGACTTTGAAAACTGAATTAAATAATAAAATCTTTGAAAC